>JAMKPZ010002124.1:0-43963 GCA_024699675.1 Amphibolis antarctica
CAACCAATGAAATGTTTCTTTTGTCTCATCTACTAGTAAAGCACACCCAAACAATGTGGACTGCTTGTGGTGATTTACTCCAGTAAATGGTGCAAAAGACATGTTAAAATTATTGGTCCTATAAGTGGTGTCAAAAACAACCACATCTCCAAATTTCATATATGCTTCACGAGCCCTTCCATCAGCCCAGAAGACACTTCTGATTGTATGATCTTCATCTAATTCAAAACCGAAGAAATAATTTAGATCCTTATGACTTTGTTGTTGAAAATATTGTACTATTGTCATACATTCATTGCCCATATTATTCTTTCGCCTAATCCTGTTAAGGTGAATAACTTGATCAAGACTAATATTTTGCTATGACATATTTGAAAGAACATTTGCCACTTTGGAAGGTTGAATGCCACATTCTGAGAGGGTATTTAATAACCATTTTGATACAGATGATATCTTTTTATGAGATCTTAACATCTTTGATTTTGCAAGTGAAGCAAGAACATGATTATGCTCCTTGACAAATTTCTCAACAACCTACACATTTAATTCATTGCGCACCACATAAAACCTTGCAGCACAACCCTCCTGGATGTCTCGTTGTCTACTTACATCACTTCCCGAGCAACGTTTGTCATTCATATCCTTATGTCCCTCTTTATAACAAACAAAATTACGTGCTATTAATTCTCCATTGAGTTTTGATTTTCTAAACCAACTTTTTCTAATAACAAAACCTTTCTTCATTGCATATGCATTATAAAAATTATATGTATCATGCTCCGAAGAAAATTTCATGGCATGGTGTGGACTTGCACTTCCTTCTCCTTCTCCATTATGATGGCTAGCCGACCCTTCCATTCTAATATTAAACTCTAGGTCATCAAGCCCTTGCATTTCAAAATAGTCCTATTCGAGCCATTATACTTGCTGTTTATCATCAATAGCTTTTGACAATTCGAGAATGGTTTATTCTTTAATTAAAAGTGCGACAATAAAGGAGTGAGACTTTGAAATTATCAACCACTCTGTAAAGTTAACGTTGCAACATTTAATTAAAATTATCAACTACTAATTATCAACCACTCTGTAAACGTGTATATATTACGACTTTTAAATTACCAAGAGACTAAGATAATTAACTTTAAATTTCAAAGTACGTTGATAACTTTATAGAGTTATTGATAATAATCTTAGTCTATTGCTAATTAACTTTACAAAGTGGTTTTTAATTATCAACTACTCTATAATCATCAACCACTCTGTAAATGTTAACTTGAATCTGTAATTATCTATTTACTTTTACATCTGTCTGTTCTTTATAGAGTAGTTGATAATTAAAGGTAACATTTCAGATTAAATATATTTTACTTTGTACTTAATGTAATTAATAGTTTGTCGGTCTAACTAACTTTTTACCCAATAAATGTTAAATATTTTTCCCTCGATAAATGTTCATTCATGTTAAATGAAAGTATAATCAATGCACTTAATAAATCAACTTTTAATAACATGAAAGCATACCTGTAACTCGTCGATAAATCCAATGCTAATTGCCATCCTTTCATCTTCCATTCAATAACTTTAAAAAGACCGAGGGGAAGACGAGGGGATTCCAAGGAGACGACAAATTGCAGGTGACTTTGAATGGGGAAAAAGAATCGCAAATCAGGTGACGAAAAGGAATCGCAAATCTCACAGGTGACTTTTTGTGAATTTTTTTGTGTTAAAATAAATTGACTACTTTTACGCCAGTGTAATCAACAGGAGTCTTTTTTCAGACACTCTCTCTCTTGATCAAACCGCCGTTAAACATTGATCCAACGAGTGGCTATAGAACCAACTTCTATTACGTTGGTTGAGCCATTGAGGTAGAAGTCGACTGTTTCACCCAGCAGCCGATCGCCCGTTGGGCGGAAGCGGGCCACCCGTTGTGCGGAAGCGGGCCGCCCATTGGGCGAAAAGCATGCCAACCGTTGCTGCGTTGGCATGTTGCACCTTGCAAGCCATGACTCGACGGCTGAGCTAGGCACGGTTCCCCATCAGCCCATCTTGCCTACCCGCACACATGACCGTTCACCTCGGTTGCCAGACCAGTGACCCGACGGCCCGTCCCCCCACCGACCACACAACCCGTTCTACCCCCTCCTATGCACCGACGCACGCGACCGTCCACCCCAACTGCCGGCCCAATGACCTAGCGACCAATCCCCCTGTTGGCCACACAACCTGTTCTGCCTCCTCCCGTGCACATGATCATTCACCCTGCCGGCTGCACAATCCAGCGGCCTATCCCCCCCGCACAACCTATCTCGTGCTGGGCCGAGCTGTGCCTATTTCGTGCTAGAATTCGTGTCATGTCAGCACAACACGAACGACCTGAGGGTCCGGCTCAGGCACGACCCACGGCACGAAAAATTTTGTGTCGTGCCATTGACCAACACGGTCAAATCGTGCCCATTGACAAGTCTACTTTTGTAGGCACCTACAAAGTCATTTTTCCCATATATATATATATGTATGTATATACATGCACAAGTGGAATTTTTGACTAAAATGACTGAGAAAAAGATTACTGATCTAATACATTCCTTGATTAAGATGTTGGTAAAACTGTTATATAATATATATATACATATATGTGTATGGTTGTCTAGACAAAATTTGCAATGTGTTTTAATTTGCTAAATGAACGTGGGCACCACTGCTCGTCGACCAAGGTTTACAGACCCAAGCAAATATAAACATTAAATCTTTTGAATCTTATAACGGATCTGAGCTTTTTGAAAATTAAACAAAAAGAAAATTTAAAATTTTTTTATTGTTAAAATTATAAAAATATGAAATATTAAAATTAAAAATAAATGAAGTCATAGGCAAAAGTGTCAATCGGGTTGGGCCAAATCATGTCAACATGTTCTAGCATGGTCAATGACACGGATTGACCAGCACGACATGGGTTAGTGGGCGGTGCTTGGGTCGGCTTTTAAAACTTTCATGTCGGCACGGTACAATACAACATAAATTTGGATGGTATGAATGACACGATTCAAGTCATTCTTCACATACTATAGTTTCTAGGAATGAAATAAATTCTTTTATCATCAATCATCAATATCTATAGAATGAATATTCAAATATAAATCTCTTAAATGTGATAGATTAATGGAAAAAGTAAAATTTGATTTTTCCAATTTTATCATACATGACAAGAGATTTACTAATAATTTCAATATTTTCAATAATATGTGAGTAAATTTTTAATATTAGTAGAGTGTGCTTGATGACAAAAGATTAATGTTAAATGATGGTATACTAGAAGTCTTGATGTATATCAAAGATTTAGAAATTGCTTGATTTTGTGACAAAAAATTGGATAGTTTGATGGAAGAATTTTCTAATAAATTTAATTTGTAAATGTAAATTTTAATTTTTTTTCTCAAATTGTAATAATGTAAATGCAATTTTATGTTAATTAATTATTATTTATGTAATGTAATTTTAAAAAAATTTTAAATTATTTGTAAGTCAAATGTGTACATTTCATATAAAAATAACATTTGTAATTTTTTTCATAAACACAATGATATATATTTTTAAGTTGTATAAATTGTATGTAGATTTATAGTTTGAAATCTCATATTAGATTATTCATATTAAATTTATTATAATTATATAAATATATAATACTAATATTATATTAATTATTTAATAAAATAAAAAATAAAATTGGACCAACATGATTTGGCACAACCTGGCACAATTCAGTACGATCAACAACACGGTTGACTGACACGATCCAAATGGGTCGTGCCTAGGCCTAAATAAATCATGCAATGTATGACACAACACGACACGAATAGTGTTGGATCACGAAAAAATTGGATCATGTTGGCACAACACGACCCAATTGACATCTTTAAGGCGAGCTCAATTATTCAGTAGGAATTGCATGAAACTTTGGGAGGATGGAGGCTAGAATGGTTGGGATCCATGGAAGGGGTGGGGGTTGGGTACATTTACGAGCAGTTTTTTTCAATTCTAAGAGTTAGAAAGAATTGAATTTGAAATTGATTTTATAAATAAAGTTGAAACTATATAGTAATTTGGTGATATAAGTTTATAAGTTAAAATTTGTATAATAAAAATAATATTAAAAATTAAAAAAAAAACTACTCATAAACATACAAAAAGTGTAACCAAAATGGCATAAAAGAAATAGTAAAGGAGAGATGTCTCCCCTACACACCACTTGTAATTAAATTCTTGTAAAAATGTGTATGCGAGATATTTTAATTTCACCACAAGTGCATGGGTTCAAATGTAATTAATGTGCAAGTATGGGTTTGTCCACAAAGATTGATTTTGATTGGTGCTTAGCTAAACTGGTATATTCAATTAATGAAACAAGTAATTAAATTTCTTTTAAGCAATGTCATAGTTGCTCTGTTCCAAATATTTGTCCACAGGTAGGATGCTCTGTAAACACTTTTTATATTTACACTTTTCATAGAATTTTCATTAACTTTAATTTCTTCTCTGCTTAGAATATTTGGATTTTAAAAGTTAGTCTTTTAATAAATGATTCAAATTTTGCACTAAAAGACTCTATCGAGTGAATTTTACTTCTAAATATTTAATTCTTCTTAAGTCTTAAACCTTCTATACTTCAGTTCGCATGTAATTAACTATTTAACACTAAAAGTGCACTACACTTGCGAGTTAGCTCATGGGTAAATGTCTCTACCCGTGGACTATCTCGTGATACATGCGATAAAAGTGAATTCAGATGTTTAAACAATATGATTCAAATTTAATGAAACTTCTAAGAGTTGTTCGCTTATATTTTTGTTCTTTTTGATTATCTTAAAGCACGACAGACAACACAAAACATGAAACAAAACACATTACGAAAAAATTATAGAAATAAAATACAACATTCAACATTACATCAAACATAATATCATTCTCTCAATATCATAACAAAGTTGATAAGGTAGGTGATTATAAATTTGAGTAAAAAAAAATATAAAAGAAAGGAAAAAGGAAAAGGAAAAAATACCTAATGCTCCACTATAATTTCTTCCTTCAAAACTTACTCAAGCTGAGAACTCTTTTTGTCTTTATTCCTGGTCTACCAGGTCGTCAATCTGGCAAGTTTTCCTTTCGACCTTGAAATGAGATTTTGGGCGTTACTCTGCAATTACACCAATGAACAGATGAGGAAGCAACCGGCACCAAGAGTCTCTCCTTCAAGGATACGCTTAGGTTGAGAAAAGAATAGCAAACACACCAAAGAATTTGTTGGAGAAGAGGAGGTCGTCAATCTCCTCTCGGAAGAAGTGAATGGGTGAAGATGGAAGATGGAGGAGATGGAGAATGCCATGTGAATGATGCTCAGAGGAAGAAGAAAGGGGGGGGGTTGGTTTCATGACTACGGGACTGTTTTATAGGTTGAGAGAGTGGCAGTTCACGAGCTAACAGTTAGCAAAGATGTGGTGTACATCTGAACGTGTAAAATTGTTCCATGCAAGCCCACTTCTTTGCCTTGTCCATCCACATTCTCCATGATCGAACATTAGCTAAATAAAATTTCTCATCTCTATTCTTAAATTTTCCTGCAATTGCTTATCGAATTTCCCTATAAATACTTATTAAAGAATACCTTTTGTAAAACACATCATATTACAAGAAAAATAATTCAACATATTTAATCCTTCATTATAATTGTAATTACTATTATATCAATGAAATTCATCGCACAAAATAAGCAGGACATAGGCTCGTGGGTTACCCAGTTAACCCACAAGGTAAGTTCGTGGTTTAAGGGCTTAACCCTCAGACTCTGCAACTTAGAGATAAATTATGATTTTTTTCTATGAATTAATCAATTTACTAGCAACCTAAACATTTGATTATCAATCAATCATTCCCTTTTCAGTAAGTAATCACCACAAATATAATTTACAACTTAAAACTTAATTCATGCATCATTAAAGTGAATAAATGTGTATAATGCTCAAAAGTATAGTTAACCTTATAATAATTATTACTCAATGCAAAATGTAACTAAAACTCATTAAAATACATAAATTAATATCCATAAAATAAACACTTTTTGAGTCTAAACAAGAGATAAGAGAGAGTACTCCCAAATCATCGCCTCCTCTGAGGATGTCTCATTTGTCGAGATAGTATTGAATTTTAACTTTAATTGAAAGAAAAGTTATAGAAGAATAAAGTATACGGTGATTAGTATGCGGATCATGGTCAATAAGACAATCAGCAATTCCATTGCATATGTGACAAACGGTTTTTTTAACATTTATTTTGCATTTGTTTTACATAATTTTTGTTAATTTTTTTAAAACGTTTTGTTTTATTTGTTTTTGAACGAATTTGATTCAATTGTTTTTTTTAATTTTTCGTATTTTTATACCTAATTTTTGTTAACCTTTTTTAGAAAAATTTTAGTTTTTATTCATTCTAAAATTGAAAAGGTCACGTAATAATTTATCAACAGTCAAAAGATTTTTTTAAAAAAAAAAAACCATGATCTATTCATGTATATGAAAGTACAATGCACAAGAAAGAACAATTCAATAACCAAAATAAGGTACACAAAGAATCAACATACTAGCTAGTTGAACAATGCAATCTAAGACTTCGTTTAGTTTTCTCACTCCGACACCTTTGGAATGGGGAAAATCAATTTTCCATCATTCCTTTGGTAAACACTTTTTTGAATACACACACTACCCAATGTGTTTCCTCTCAACACTGCTTGAACTACTTAAACTTCCAAGCATCATTGGAATTTTCTCTCAGTACTATTGGAACTTTCTCTCAATACCATCGGAACTTCCTCCCAGCACTGCCTGAACTTCCTCCAAGTACCACTGGAACTTTCTCTTAGCATTGCCTAAACTTCTCTGAGTACCACTGAAACTTCCTTTTAGTACCTTCAAAACTTCCTCCAACGAATCCGCACCATCGGAACTTCCTCCAACCTTCTTTTTTCTTATTTAGTTTTGAAAATTTTAGATTGTTTTCTTTTTTTATGAATTTACAAAAATTCTATTTTTTATTTTTTAAAAAATTGTATATGTTTGGTTATTTTAATTAAATTGTAAAAGAATATTATTTAAAATATATAAATATTAATGTGATAGGAGACATGATGATAAAATAATGAGAAGTGTAGATTGGGGAATGTGAAGGTAGTGATGGAAATTGAGAGTACTTCTTGAAACTGAGGAGTAGTATTTGTGAACGAAGTCTTAAATGTTTCATTTATTTTCAGCTTCTTTTAACTTTCAAAATCACTCGTAACGTCATTATTATTATACAGATTCTAACATATAAATTTTTATCACCTAAATTACTATATAATTTCAATCTCATTTGCGAAACTAACCTAACTTTAACTTTATCCAACTCTTGAAGTTTTAAAAAGTTGTCATCAAATGCACTCAAAAGTTAAGCATTGTGTGAGTAGAGCATGTTGAAATTTTATGTCAAAAATAATTGATAATAAGAGAAAGAATTCTTTATATTTTAAATGCAGTTTTGTTATCCTAAAACTATTTTGACATTCTTCTGTGACTTATTTTTAATATTTTTATGCATATACAAGTAGATGTGTGTACATTGACTCAGATGTCATGTTAAAATTTCACCTCAAATTAACACATAAATCAAATGTAATCCGCTAATTAAATCATTAAGTCACATAATTAATCCACCCAATCACCTAATTAATTAACTAAACCACCTAATTAAATCACTAAATCAATTTAATCACTTAAATCAAATTAAACCACTTAATTAAATCACTTAAATAAAATTAGATCAATTAGTCAACTTAAATTACCTAGATCAACTTAAATCACTGGAATCGATGAATTAATTAAATCACTCAACCAAATTGAACCACTTAAATCAACTGGATCAATGCAATCAAGCCTAAGTCAAATCTCTTCATCAGTTAAGCAATCAACGTAATTAATTTAAAATACTTAATTATTTTCCCTGGTTTTTATTCCTTTCTCCTTTTAAAAATCCTCATCCCAAGACCTCTTTTTTTTAATCTCCCCACCATCACAAGAAAGCCCAGTTCCGGCCCAGTCCAGCCCACACCCCCCAGCGTGCGCGGCCCGGACCGCTCGGCCCGCTCCCCTCTCCCTCACCTGTCTTTCTTTTACTTCTCGCTCAGTTTTTGTTTGTTTCGGCTTTCAAAGAAAACAATCTAATTTTTTTATATATTATTATTATTATATAAATATTTATATATAAAATTTTATCACACTATTTATTATAAAGTTTAACTTCTTTTATTTCATTACTTTTAACTTCAAATTTTCATAATTTTGAAAGTTAACTTCACAATAAATAAAATAGAAATAAACGAAACCTTAACAGACACTTGCTTTTTTTTTTATTGGTTAAGTTTACTTTTTTTTGTTTGTTTTAAGTTAAAGTAAAAAAATTTATTTTTTGGATAACAAAAGCTGATGAATTTAAGTTATGATTATTTATTTATAATTTTAGTAAATTATATAAATTTAATTTTTTTCAATTTACAGAGAAAAGGTAATATGAAGCGAGGTTGCTTGGTTTGTTCTTTTGTGAGTATTTAAGTCATTAATTTTATTTTTCATTTAAGTATATTTAAGGAGACATCAATTTTTAATTATGATTATTTATTTCTTATATACCGTCGCAGGTGGGAGTACAAAACCAATGATGATTATTTATTATATTTGTAAAATTTTAAATTCAAAATCACGAGATTAATAAAAAATCTTTTCAAATATCACACCTCGGGAATTTGTGTTCGATGGAAAAGCAAAAATGAGAAGTAATTCTGAGAGACGTCGAACTTTCTGGTAAAGGCTAATGGAATTTACACTAAAACTCAAAGTTGACAAAAGACACGAAAAGAAGAGGCAAAAAGAAATAAAGAAAAAAATATATAATAATAATAATAAAAGGAACTTGCATGTAAATAAAAAATTTGTAATTATTTTTAATTTTTAATTTTTAAACATATTCAATTATTATTATTGTAACTACAATTTCAAATTCTATTATATAAGGACTTTATATATTAACGTATTTAAAAAATTTAATTTCTATTTATACTTTTTATCTGATATTAACACCTTTTTTTTAATTTTCATCTACATTTTTCATTTTCATGTTTAATTTTTCTCTCCATTTAAGACTTTATTTGAGGAAAATTTTAATTAGAATTGAGTTAAAATTAATTTTATAAATAAAATTATAACTACATTAATTAAAATAATAAAAATTTATATATTAAAATTTATATAATAATATTATTATTAAATATTTATACAAAACTAAAATTAAAGTTAAAACAAACGTGACCTAAATTTTATGTTTCTTACACATGATTGTTTGTTTATGTTGTAAAATTAGATGATGTGATGTTTATATTTTTCAAGAAATTATATGATTTATGATGTATTTATTTTAATATAAAATATTAAAATTATTTAATAAATATTACTGTAAATTATTGTAATATATAGTTATATATAATAGAAAATGTAAAAATAAACGATATGATCGTTCCTCAACCTCACTCTCTTACTTTTAAAAAGTAAATAATTTTGATATAAAAAGAAGAGAAAAAATAATTTTCATAATGATAAAAGTAAATTAAGAAATCTAAATAATATCGTAAAAATAAAAATATTTTTAAAAGTTAAAAATGAGAAGATGTGATCGACTCCCATGTACTATTTAGACAATGAGTTCGAATTTATTTAGGTATTTTTGTGAGTAAGTTGAGTTTTAACGATAAAAAATAATGATATTAGTTTAATTTTAAAAATATAAAATTTATTTTATAAATATATTGTAAAATATTATAATATAAGTAAAAAATATAACTATATAATATGAAAAAGACAAACACAGATTTCATGTTATGGTTTCCGTCACGCTTCCTTTCCTCCCACGTATCAAATTGCCAAGAACCAGATAAATCTGAAATATCCATCGGTCGCCGGAGAGCAAGAAGGATGAAGGTCATGGTGGCCGTCAAGAGAGTCGTCGACTACGCCGTCAAAATCCGCGTCAAACCCGACCAGGCAAGGAATTACTCCTCCTCCAATCATTCGCCTCGTCGTTGCCGTCGCCGTCGCCGTTGCCCTTCTCCTTTTCTGTTTCTAACCCTTCCGCACTGGAAACCAGAGTGGCGTGGAGAGGAAGAACGTCAAGATGTCCATGAACCCCTTCTGCGAGATCGCCATCGAGGAGGCCCTCCGCATCAAGGAGTCTGGCGCCGCATCCGAGGTCCTTGCCGTCTCCGTCGGTCCTGCCCAGTCCACAGACACCCTTCGCACGGCCCTCGCCATGGGCGCCGACCGGGCCGTGCACGTGGCGACCGACGCGCCCGTTCACCCCCTCTCCGTGTCCAAGCTGCTCGCCGCCCTCGTCCACGTCGAGAAGCCTGGCCTCCTCATCCTCGGCAAGCAGGTGACGCCACTGATTGTGCATACACTACGCTTCTTCCTTCTGGCTGTCGTTCGTATTTTTTCCTCTCCTGTATATATGTATTTTTTTCTTCAGGCGATCGACGATGATTGCAACCAAACAGGGCAGATGGTCGCGGGATTGCTCAATTGGCCACAAGGAACTTTTGCCTCAAAGGTGAGTGTTCAATTTTAGAGAATTCTTTTTTTCCCTTTGTTATGTGCTCGCCGGATTCCGACGAGCAGCACCTCCGACGGGACGTCCTGGCGGTGGCCGGATATGGCAAGAATAAAAGTACAGAGAGAACAATGGAATAAGACCAGGGCATGGAATTGGAAAACAAACCAAATCCAGATGATCTCTTTATTATTACTCACGGGTTTATGTAGAATCTTACAATGATCGAGGACCCCAACTATCTAACAGAATTCTACTACTTGAATTTTCAAAGACCTTTGAAAATTCACCCACTTTACAAGACACGGGAAACAATCACAAGCAAAACTTAAAAGACAACCATTGTCAAACACAACAACCGCCGAAAAAACTATCAAATAGAGCTCTCTCCTACATCCCAGCATTCCTTTGAATATCTGATGTGCACTGGACGGCCACAACTTCTTCCTTTAATCTTTTGACAACCATCCAATGACCACAAACCTTGTGTCTTTAAACCTCCTTGGCATAGCAATGAGCATGGAACCCAGCTTCTTTAGGCTCGTGTGAAGGTTGAACCAACATTGAGGTGCTCTCATCATACATTTGCCCCAAGGAATCCACCATAGGTGGTGGTTCTGGAGGGATTTCTGGCCCAACACACTCTTGAACCACAAACCTTGTGTTTTTAAATCATCCAGGCATAGCAATGAGCATGGAATCCAGCTTTTTTAGGCTTGTGTGAAAGTTGAAGCATCATTGAGGAACTCTCGTCATACATGTTCCCCAAGAATCCACCATAGGTCGTGGTTTTGGAGGGATCTCTGGCCCAACACACTCTTGAACCACTTTCATGGATGAAGCTTCAATAAGATTGGCAAGAAAGTGCTTCACTCTAAGATGTGATGTTCCTTGTGGGATCGCAACCTACTCAAACCAAGGAATATTCTAAGGACCAAGTTGACTTTGTCCATAGACAGAATGTCCACAATTTTAACCACTCAAACTCTTGTTCATGTTGTGCACTGCCACACTTCATCATAGGGAGGTAAGTGGAGATATGGTTTCCCTCTTTCTTTGTGTTTGATTTCTTCAGCTCATTCCCTTCCATTTCAGCATCCGTCAACTTTTGGATCTCAACAAAGAAAGGTGGTGGAGTGGGATCAAAAATTAGTGACAACCAATATTATGTAATCACCACTCAAGGGATGAAGTGGGGATTGTGGCAATGGTGAGATCATCTCAGGGAAGGTTGGCAGGAGAAAGGGTCTAATTGACACTCCATGTGTTTCAGGGAGTGGCAAGCTGTTTGATGGACAAAGGAAGTTAGAGGTGGAGAGGTAGGTGTTGGTAGAAGGGGAGCACCATTCTTGGCAACGATTCTTGCAGATGACATTGTGGACTCAGGAATGGCAAACTTTATGATGGTATGATCAATGCGGATGGAGTAATAGAGGAAGGTGAGAAGGTCAAGGCAGGACTCAAGATTGAGCCTTAAACACCTACAATCTTGGAAATCTCAGCAGTTGACCCTCTGGATGTTGATGGAAGAGTTGTTGTTGGAGGCAGTGACACTTGTTCTTCCCACATCTACATGTGTTCTTAACAAAGTTCCTTGTGAAATCTTGCAAACACTTCCTGGATGATCTATTTGAGTTGCTTAAGGTCTTATGGTGTTAGCTTGGAGTCTTCATCATTGCCTTGAGCTATTTCTGGCACCATTTGTCATTTGGTTGGATTCCAATGAGGAGAACCTCTGACAGTACTACTGGTCAATGACTGGAAGAAGAAGAAGAATATTGGGAGAAGGGTATAAGAGATGGACTTGGAATTGAGAACTCAAAGGAACCAAACCAAAACCAAGATTGTTGTTACTCTTGGGTTTATATAGAATTTTATAAGGATTAAAAACCCAACTCCCTAACAGAATTCTCCTAACATCCATCAACTGTGCCAAGTTCTGGCATTTTCTCCAACAAAAATTTTAATTATTTTTCTATTTAACTTGGTGTTTCTTTATATATTTTATCTCTCACTTTCTTGTTCTTGGATTTCAACTTTACTCCACTAATATTGGAACTGTGCTTTAAAAGCAATTTTTATGGTTTTGTTAGGTTGTACTACACAAAGAGAAGCAAGTGGCAACAGTGGAAAGGGAGGTGGATGGTGGAATTGAGACTCTTTCCCTTGATCTGCCTGCAGTAATTACGTAATATCAGCTTGTACTTTCTTTTCTTTGTATATTTGAAGCATGAATTGAAGTTTTATGGTATAATTATGCTGTTTTCTCCTCGGTGTGGCAATCGTCACATGATGCAATGACATCATAAATGCCAAGACAGACAACTAAACAAAATTCTATAAATTTTTAAAAGTTATTTTTTAAATATTCATATAGTTCATAGTTATTGAATTTCATTTTATTTGGAGATATTTCATAACGTTGCTACGTCATCCTACAGGATTCAAATAGATTTTAATCAAAATGGATCAACAAGCATTATGAAACTAGATGGAAATATTATTACGTTGTAAATAAGCAATGATAATTTAGACAATATATATGTAAGAATATGATTGGGTAATGGTGACATGATCCATTTACAGTTCTCTTTTGTTTCTTTTTAGGATATTTGCTACTTTTTTGTTTTTTTTTGTTTCTGGTTTCAGGCACATTTTCTCTTCATTTTGATTGATTAATTGTTGGGATACCCTTACTTAATTTCTTCTACATTTCTTCTTCGAAATGCCATTTTTCGTCATGCAGGACAGATTTGCGATTGAACCAGCCTAGGTATGCAACACTGCCTAACATAATGAAAGCAAAATCCAAGGTGATTCAAAAGTTTGCTCCTGAAGAACTTGGTGTGGAAATAAAGTCAGATTTGGAGATTTTACGAGTAAGCGAGCCACCTAAAAGGAAAGCTGGTGTCCTTGTTTCATCTGTTGATGAGCTTATGGACAAGCTAAAAAATGAGGCCCGTGTATTATGATTTTAATTTGATGTCATGAAACTCAAGTTTTAACTTCTGATTTACTTGTAAAACACCGATGCTTCGGCTGGGTTGTCTTCGGCCCATCATTATTTGAATTTACTTGTATATGTACATGAGCTCCTAAATATACTCAATGTAAGCTTTCAGTAGCTGCCAACCTCATAGTGAAATTATGAGTTGTTATTGTATATATATATGTAATATATGTACGTATGTGTATAAGTTTTCCGTTGTAAATAAACTTAATTAGATATATATTTTTTAATGAAATATTATTGAAATATGCAATCATACATTTCTAAAATATTCACAGTAGCATTATTACACTTTGTATTTCAATATAATTTTGAAAATAATAGAGCTGCAAATGTGTGCGTGTGCATATAATTTCTATTTTATATTTATAAATATACATATAAAATTGATCATAACTGCACCTATTGATAAGAAACCAGCTTGCAGGATTCCTTGGATAAGAAACACCTACATCTTATGCCTATGTTTCAGTCTCCATAAGAATTTACAGGCAATCTCACACACCAAATGATCCTTGATCATTGTCTTTATTTTGAACCATCTTCCCTCTTCTATCCAAGCAAGCTTGTTTCTTGACTTCCTCGTCCACTTCTTGGTCCTTATCTTTGCCCCATAACACAAGGTAAAGACCAATTATCACAACAACTGCACCTATTATGCTGTTGTGCAAACAAAGGAAGAAGTAAGTTTTACACAGATTCAGGTGGCTTCTGAGTGATGATGGTGAGCTAAGAAAAATCACCTTCCTGTGTACAGTTTCTCTCCAAGAACGAAATATGCCAGAAATGCCACCATTATTGTGGAGACAGGATTGAACATGGTTACAAAGACTGGTCCTTTTTTCGCAGTAACCCATAACTGAATGAAGATGATCAAGCCGGAGCATACAACTCCCTGCAATAGTTAATGTTTAGAATTCCACCGAAATAATTCTGTAAAACTTCTATTATTCATGGAGTTCTGTCACAGTCTTGCTTACAGCATACAAGATGCTCCATAAGTTTATGCCGAATCCTATGGTCCAAGCATTTGGTTTGTGCTCCACAATCACAGTGAAAACTGCAGATTGCGCAGCACCAAGGAAGCTCATCCATGTGGTAAGAGAAAGCTGTGCAGGGTATCTTCTTAATGTGTATGCCTGTAGTGAAAGACCAGAATATTTACAATCAAATGGTGCTCAAAATATATATCAGTAGGAACCTTTTTCTGAACTGCAAATAAACTTTAAAGTTGGTATTGGAAGAAACATAAATTCTTCATTACACCATTCTTTGATAATTGTTATAATAATACACATTTCTTTTTTATTGATATCATTCTTAATTTCATCATTTTTCCTATCTCTGGCCGTTTACAATGTGATGGGCACTTAACTCTTAAATGAAAATCCAGTGAAATATAAACATGCAAGTTACAATACCCACCACCCATACCTAGCCTCTTCCAAGCATGGATATTCTTTAATCAATTCTGATTTTTAAGTTAATACCTGCATGACGTGCCATACAGACCAAGTTATGCAGCTTGCTATTGTCAGGGATGAACCTTTCACCCAACTTTCATGGATGGAGCTTCCTTGTATTTGAACCAAAGCATGCCCTAAGTTCTTCACACTTGATCCTCTGAACAACGTCATGGTCATCACACCGGCCAAGGAAAGTAACGTCCCAACAATCTTTGCCATCCCACGACGGCTTCTTATCTCCAGATGTTCTAATCTAACAACAGCAGTCACACAAGACACAGAAAGGTAAATTCTTGTGTACTTAGATTTCCTCCTTTACAGCTTAAACTTGTATTTATCAAGCTTTGATTGGAATGAGAAAGAGGGAAATGGAAATTAATCAGAAAATTAAGATGCATTTGAACAGAAAGAACATTCTCACCGAAGCACAACTGCAATGACAAAAGTCAAGGAAGCAATTGTGTTCACCATGGAAGACACAAATGTTGGAGATGTATACTTCAAGCTTGCAAAGTACATGTTCAGTGTCAGGCCAACCCTGTTGTCACCATAAATCTCAACCATTAGTGTGTCTGTTCTTAACTCCTGCTAGGTTCACCGAAACCAAAATTTTTTCTTACCCTAGGAGGGAGAGAACAAATATCTCCAGGAACAATGCCCATGTCATCTTTGGTCTTATTTTCCTACAAAACAAGGAGGTGAGTTTGCATTTGCATGCTTGTCTTCCTGATGCAGGAAATTCTTATATCCCCTGCATGTAACAATTAATATGCAGAAGAAGTATGTCCTCTCCATTTTCTTTTTCCCCTTGGACAAGGTGAAGATGGGTATTGATCATACTTTTTTAAGGCACCCATTAAAAGTTCTATTTAATTTCTTATTTTTTAAGTATATTATATATATATATATATATATATCTAGATTTGATAATAATTATGCATATTTTAATGGTATTCCATTAAAAAAACTTATATTAATTTTATCAATTGGATATGATTAATGAAAATCAAGGTGAGGCATGCAGCCCATGGTCTGGGCCAATTCACACCCTGGTGCCTAAGCCAGCCTTGGGGCTGACCTTAAAAAACTTGGTATTTATACATCCAGCATGGTGTAGAATGCCACAAATGAACCCAAATTCACAAGACTAAGTGATGGATGGATACGGTTGGTTAATTACCTTTCAAGAAAGTAGGCAAAGGGCCACATCACCAAAGTGGCGACCATGTGTCTGTAGGTAATGTTGACATGGGGGTTCAAGCCCTGATTGAAGGCCGCTTCTGTGATGAAGTACAGAAAGGTGTAGCCTGCTTGAGCTAGAAGCATAAGGAGGTGGGGCTTGAATCTTCTGTACGCAGTTGCAATCTCTCCAGCCTCTGGCCTCATGGCTCTCACTTTGGTTGTTGTTTGCTCCTTGGAGAGAAGACCTGACCCTCCTTGTCCGGAGGAGCATCTGATGAATGCAAGGTATGGAAGCATGGTGGTTTGTGTATATATAGAACAGACGTGTTGCTGTTGGAAACATTAAAGTGTGGCATGCCTCCAATATGTGTGTGAGGTGTAAAACCAATGGGGAAAACAAACATCTGTTCACCAGATTCCAAGCCTCCAACCATTCAAACTTTTAGTGCTTCACTTGGTTTGAGTGCCGTGTAGCTTCTTTTAGTTATCCCCACTTTCTGCATCCTTTTTCTATGTTACTGTGCTTTGGTACTCATCTTCTCTATCTCCGTTTGCATTTTTATTTTTGGTTCTAAGTATATATGTTCTATGCATGGACCACCTTAGATTGTGTTTGTCATTCTTTATTTCTTGATGTGGGGGTTTGTCTGAAGTAATGAAATGCTATTCCCATTGCTCTTTGCATGTTGCTGGAATCTGGTTCCTTTGAGGCCTCTCTTGATTCGATCTCTAGCATCAACATAAACCACAGGATGTACATCTCTGCAGATTGGTACAGTACTTTGAGTATGTATGACATCTTCTTCTGAGGGAGGGTAGGCTTCCTCTTCCCTCTATGAAACTGAATGAAAGATCCCGTTGGACTTCTTTCCAAAGTATATGTGAGACAATAGGAAAAAAAAATTGGAGGTGTCATTTTTCTCATTCTTGTTCTCTTGGAACAAGCATAGTCAGTAGAGCAAGCTAAAGACCACCTTTTTTTTGTTCTCTTGATAAGTGAAGCTTGACGAAGAGCACACCATAACATTCCTTTGTATTTTGTCAAAAATATCTGTTTTCACAAAGAATCCATTTTTTCTGAGATGGTGTTTACAACACTTATAATAAAAATGAGTTAGAAAAGTTCATTTTTGCATGTAAGACATACATGAAATTGAGGTAAGACCTACATAAAAAAAAAGATAGTCCAGATTAAATTTGAACTGTTAACCAATCTTTGAATTTTTCTTCTTTGATCTTCGGTACATCACCAACCATAATTAGTCTTCCATAACATCCACCAACAACAGGAAAATAACCATAATTACAATTTTTCATTATGTCCTAGACCCTGTCATACTAACCAAGGATGCATACGATGGAGGCATGTATTATTGGATTATATAGTCTCACATTAAAAAAATATGTTGAACTAGGACTTCTATAATACTTGTAAACTTTTTCTTGTTAGTTAATTGATTTTAATAAAGTAAATTTCATTATATATATGAACCTTGTCATACCTCAACCTATGAATTTACGGACACCAATTGCAGGAATCTGAAATCCAATGCATCCTTGTGTGGGCCAACTTTCTCAAGCTTCTTCTGTGTTGCTTTGAGAATATATTCACAACATCACAAACTCTTCTCACCTTTCTCAGGCATATAATCAATTGGATTTATCCTGTTGTCTGAACGTCCCCTGCTGCTCATCCGCTTCTCTGCATTCCATGTCCACCCTTACAGTAGGGTATATTTATTTTAGTTGTAATTTATAGATGTTGATGTTGTAATTTATTATATATTCAAAATCAAATCAAATGCACATGATTTTGACCGTGCATAATCAATATTCGAAGGCATAAAAGATTGATTCACATCCGCACAAGAAGAATAGATTCCCCTTGTCTTATATTGCCATGGTTGTTGGCATTACCTTGAGAGATCTAATGTTGGTGAAAGGCATAACACTTATTTATAACTGCACCATAATAAAGGATAATATCTTTTATAGACATATATAAAAATTGATTCTATAAGTATTACATGAACGATTCAAATTGCACATTCCACCCAAGTTCCTTTAGTCTTGCCTAAGGTCACCGCCACTCACTTGAGTTTCCTGCCTAGGTTTCTTCTTCCTTGCCTAAGGTTGCCACCCCAGCTTGAGTTCCCTACCATTTGCATGCAGATAAGGTAGACGCTGTCTCCACCGATCTTCACCTCTCTTTCAACCAATTGTTGCTAATGTTAAGTGGATCAACAATTGATGGCGAGAATTCTTTATACAGGATTGCATTGCTAATCTCTTTTTAGATATAGATGTCTGTTTTTTCTTGTGAAAGAAGTTTGTGTTTATTACTATAGATTTTTTTAAAGAAAATTAAAAAAAATAACTTAAGATTTGACACCTATGGAAAACTATTTAAGGTTTAAGGTTTAAGGTTTAAGGTTTAGGATTTAGAGTTTAGAAAATTAATACTCATGGAATAATGCATTTCAGATTGACAGCTTCTCATCCTGTGCATTCATTCATCTACCCTTTTGTGAGAATAAAATGTGGTGAAGACAAAAAGTTTCATTCATACGCTCGGTATTATTACAGAGCTCAACCGGACAATGCTGCTTGCTTGCTTCCTCTACATGCTAAGCATATACCCGTTGATGGAACCAGGAACTTCTGAGCGTCATTTTTTTTTTTTAAAAGAAACATGACAAGGTACCAAAATCCATATCTACCACTAGTTCAAGAACTCCAACAGTAGATTATAACATTTTTAAAGGAAGACCAAATAAAAATATCACCAACATCAATGGATGGATGGAATCCATTATTACATATCAACCAGGGGTGCTCAATTAAAGAAGAGCAGCAAAAAAGTAAGGATTTCCCATTTTTAAACGTGAATTGGAAATGACAGGGAAGGAGTGAAAGAAAACAGCTGGTTTATTTTTTGGATGGCTAGTTTGATGCAGTTATTTATGCCCAACAAGATTCAAGTGTTTTGATCAGGGAACTGATAGGATACAGGTTAGTCAGCCTCAAATTTGGCCTGGGTTGCAAGCTTGACAACGGTCCTGTCAAGTTCTGCATCTGCTTAAAAGACACCTTGAGGTTAGTTAATGGTGTCTTGATAAGTTTTAGGGCTGGGAAATCAGATAAGTAAACAGTAGGATTTGTAGAGATCACATGATATATCAATTCAAGTAATTGAATCGGTTAAGACAATGTCATTTTGTATTCTTTGCTGGGGTGTAGATCCTGAAGCCAACAATCTGTGAATCTATTATTCAAAAAAAAATCAGGTGATACTTCAGTATTGATATACATTCACTCTGCTATATTTCAATACTATCAAAATCAAGAAATAGGGTATGATTTGTTTTTTTGTACAGAAAAGCTCTATGAACAAAAGGTAGAGATTTCAAGATAAATGCAGGACAAGGAAATTTTCTGAGGGGCAAGGTGCTTAACCCGCTAAAAGAATCCAAAACATGATTAAAGCTGAAATTTCTATCATTAACCAACTGATAGATCCAAGAGTAATTGACAACTGGTAATGCCTACAGAAAAAATTAGCACCACAATATCCCCTGTCCCTATCAAATAAAACCGTGATTCCTGCTGCAGCAGAGATACCTGAAAGCGATAATGTTGCTGTTACCTGCACAAAAAAGACACAATTAGAGATTTTCATCAAACACAAAAATTATGCAGCAATGGAAGATGTCCAAGTTCTAAATAAGACCCAGTCTCCAGCTGTGAAAAGGCTGATCACAACAGGACATTGATAGTCAGTCATCATGACCAATGCAAAAATGTCCAAGCATGCAAGAAGCAAGCTCCAGATCACTTGCAAGCCCATAACTGCAAGCAGATAACTGCAAAAGAACAGTGAAAGCAGTGAAAACCAATGTCATACACGTGCAGGTGGGATGGAGCTGGTAAGTTGGGGGAATATATTTGAGACATTTGGTCTTTTACACAAATATTCATGTATTATTTTCTGATAAAGCAGTACTGATATTTTAAGATTTTAAAATAATATTATTTGAACCAACATGTTTACCAGTCAAGGTTCTTGCCAGATCTACGGTCAAGGGCTTTATGATGTGCTATTGAAATTTTGTGTTGAGCTCAACAAAGAAGGAATTGATGGAATTCATGAAGGCAAGTGAGAACCAGAAGAAAGCATGACCTAACATTTTTAGCCCATGAAGTGGCTATTACTATCATGATCAATTTCTTTTTCTTAGAAAAGACATTTGGAAAAAATTTATCAAGGATGTTAATGGAAAAAAAATACAAAAACAAGGGTCCAAGGGGAAAAAAAGGAAAACAAGCCATTGTTCCCAAATTTCATAAGCAAACTTATTGAGACAAAATGTATTATTGATATACTAGCAACAATAACAATCAATCAATTTCTTCATTGCATACGTGAGTATGAATAGGAAGTTAGGGAAATATGTCTATTTTCATTCTATTCCTATCCCATCTCTTGATCTATTTCAATCCCCTACTGAATCTTTCATTAACCTATGTAAGTTTTGATTTTTTGATTATTTCTAACTAATTTTTTATCTTTTCTTACCTCTTTAAATTTCTCCAAAATTAATTACTTCACCTTTACCTGCAGGTACATGTATAACAGTATAAGCCTTCTAGTTTTATAGACATGACTAAACCATCTTATGTAATTTTCTCTCATTTTAACCTCGAATGGTGCAACTCATTTTTTATCTTATCTTTCAAAATAGCATAATTCATCTATTTTAACATTTGAACATACGTTTTACTCATTTGTTTTACATAGATTCATATTCAACAACACAACAATATATGTCATGGAGCATGGTTAGGCAAATAGATCTTTTGTAGAATTTTTTTTTAATTTTAAAGGTATTCTTCTATTACATAATTCTTTAGATGTTTCTACTACTTCATCCAACCTAATTAATTACTATCAGCATCATAAGTAATTTCCTCATTTATTGCTTATCATAGATACTAAATATCTGAAATTTTTGCTTTGAGGAATATAATATGGCAATCCAATTTTATTTTTTCATTTCAAAGAGGGAACTGGCTCAATCCCAAGATCTAGGAGACTGATTCACACATTCGCGAGGCACCTAATTGTGCCTAACCATAATCAGCAACCAAACTGATGATGAGCCCTACACTCACTAAGTGAAGGGTTTGCACACCTGTCTACTCAGCCTTTAGGGTTTTTGATACCCATTTGGTGTGGACACATCATTTGTCTATTTGCCAACTTTCAACTACTCCACCTACCACCAATAAAACCATAAATGCACATTTACTTAACTGCTGCATGCAATCCAATTCCAAAGATGATTGCCCTCTTGGTCACCCTGACCTAAGTCTTGGAGGGTACTTGAAAATTCGTTGTCTCTTTAATAGCAAGATAGCTATCATATATTTGATCAAATTGAGAGAATGCAGTGGTTCAAGTTAGAGTCAAGAGCAACCCAAATTGTACTAGCTATGCCAACCATCCAGTGAAAGGAAGATTAGTATGTCTCCATAATTTAACTTAGAACTAATTCCTAGTTTATTTTCATAAACTAAAACTATTTCATCAATAAATAATATATCTTAATGTATTCTTGGGTTATTTTTTCCATAATTAACACATTGATATTTCAATAAAATAAAAAATTATGATGGCAGCAAAATCCATTCAAAATCTATAGGTCAATTAGTATGTTTCTATGTTTTAATTTAGATTTAATTCCTATCTTATTTTCATCAATTAAGATTGGCATCAACATGTAACATATGCAAAAGTATTTTTGCTTTATCTTCTTTAGGTAGATAATTAAATCTTCAGTTAAATTACATAAATTTAAATCTTTTCTTACAATTCCTAACCAAACATTTATATGTATACTTCTATTTTTTAAGTTCATATGCACTAATTAATTCTCCTATCTTAACTAGTGCATTCCTTGATCTCCTAAAACTGTCTAAATCAACTAAGCTGATTTTCTTTTATCTTATCTTCAATTTATGTGACTTCTATTATATTCCTAATAAAATTGTTTTTTAGCTTATCCATTATAGTATAGCCACTTATTCACTTAAGCATATGTACTTCAGCAAATACTAACTTTTTGCATATGGACATATTTTACAATCTAACATTCTGAACCATAAAGTATAGCTAGGTGCATAACAGTTTTACCGATTTTTCTTTTAAATTTTAAGGGTATCCTCCTATCACATCCAAAAGTATTTCTCTACTTTATCCATCCTACATTAATCCTATGAATAGCTTTTTCTATAATTTCACCATTGCTGCTCACTAGAATCCTAAGTATTTAAAGGCCTTACTTTTATGAATCTTACCACCATCTAAGTATATATCTTCATCATTCTTATTTTCGTTGAATTTACATTCCATATATTTAGCTTTCGACATACTCAGTCTAAATCCTTCAAACTTTAAAGTATCTTTCCATGATTCTAATACATTGTTATCCCCAAAAATAAAAATTCTAGACAGTCCAATCCAGAAATAATTCAAAAATTTCCATGTAAATAATTATTATTGCTATTTTTAGCAAACCAACGGACATAAATGATCAGAACACAGAGAAACATGCCTTTTCATATAAGAGTTTTGATGGTGCAGAACTGGAATAAGCACCACACTAGACCAACAGAAAGTTAAAGAATGGATGCATGGTGCCAAGTAATGAAAAATATTGCACATACTTGTTACCTAACAATAAAGGGAAAAATACTTGTCCACTATATCATTCATTCAATCAAATAGATGATAGCTTATTAGTTTTCAGCACACAACTTCCCAGATGAAAAGCTTCCTGATGTTGATCAATAGCTTTGGAACCAACAACAATAGGGAACAGGTAAATGCACTCAGGTAAAGGAATAAAAATCTGATGATCTATGGACAACGTCTTTGTCAAAATCAGATTGAATTCAGTTGCCAACTTTATGAATATCTGCGGTCAGAATTATTTAGAAACCAGTACATCATACTGATAGCCCATTCCTACAGGTATGTTTGTGCATGTAGAATTGATTGAAAATAAATTGACGATAATTTATTTTTAAGTAAAATTAAATTGGATATAAATGAATTCAATGCAAAAGTATTTATGCATTTCTCTAAATTGAACAAAATTAAAAATTTTGACAGTCAAACGAAAGCGGATGAGAAAGCTTAAACTAGTTGAATTCTAGACGATTCATATCCCATAAACTTGTACTTTATTTTTGTCTTACATTGAAGAGTGAACGGAAATGAATTGAATTTAATTCTATCAATACAAACAGGTGATTTATGGGAATTGAATTCATTTCAATTTAATTTTTATAAATTCCATAAACACAAATAGGGGCTATGATCAAAATCAGTGGCATTCAAAGAAGATGTACACATCGAGAGAGGGAGCAATGGAAACAAGAGTAGCACAACAAAACAGAAAATACAAGGGAAAAGAAAGGACAATTTGTTACCAGTAAGCGGTGTATGATTCAAATCCCTGGGCACTGGTCATCGCAAGCACCGAGCCGGCCGCGGACAAACACTGCCCAATCCGGAGGGCAAGACCCGTGTAGGTCCCGGGGGTTCCTGGGAAGCTCTTCATCCCATGCTTTCACTTGCAGACGATCCCCAAGTAGAGGGGTCAGAATCCCATTCACCCACTGGCCAGGACGGGCAAACCGAAGTCGAGGGGGTGGCAGGAGGACGTCGCTGTGCCACGGAGGGACCTCATGCCTAGGGCGGAAAAAAGGGGCTGCGGCACTGCAGCGTGAGAAACCACGACCGTGGAACCCAGCATTCTTCGCTTCTCAACCAACCAAATAATAATAATAATAATAATAATAATAATAACGATGATAAATGGCGGCGACGGCGGTGGTGGCGTGCGCCAACTGCAACCTTGCTGTTTGTTTTCCGTCCATCCAACGGTGCAGAGCAGTTGACTTATGATCTTCGTTAACGTCGGTGTTTTTTTAAATTATTAGATTACTGTAAAATTTTGAGTCTGATGTTATAGGTTCTAGAATATGTTTAATAACGTAAGATTTTAACTTCTAATATTATAAATTTTGAATCTGATATTATACATTTTAAGGTATATTTATAATAAAGTGTTTCAACTTTAAATATCTTATACGGTAAAAAGTTAAGTTTTATTATTAAATAAAGTTAAATTTTACGGTAAATTTTAAGATAAAAATTTGTATACTAATATATAAAAGGTGAATTGTAAAAATTTTAAATTTTTGGTATCTTAAAAAATATAAATTTTTATTATATATTTTTTTTACTATTTTTCACTTTTAAGTAAAAAAATTCTTATAATTAATAAAAATTTTATCATAATACATTCATTTGACTTCATGTATCATAACTAACTTTTCTTATTATTATATTAAAAATATAAAATATTTATAAATTTCTTAAAATTTCTATTTTTTTTTTTAAAAAAATTTTATTTCGTTGACGTACACAATCTTAAAAATCTTGATCGCCACCCGTCAACATCGGCGACACCATTATAATATCTTATATTTCAAGATTATTTTTATTTAAAAGTCTCGAACTTGTAATTATTAAATGAATAACGGGAAAATCTTTTGACCGAGTGTTTCGAACATGTGACGTTCCACGGTAGTTGAAACTTGAAAATGAGGTCCACCAGAGTGGAAGCCGTCCGATCTGAGATCTTCCTCCCGTCGGCCGCCTCCCACCGTTGGATTCCCGTCTCGCCCACCAGAGTGGACGGCACCGTGAGAGTGGCAGGGCCGAGAATTTCCGCAACGATCCAGGGGCAGATCCTTATCCCCAGCCTTCCTTCCCGGAACAGCTATATTTCCGACACTTCTCTCTCTCGCTCTCGCTCTCTCTCCCATTCTTGCTTGTCTGCGCGTTCTCCGGCATTGAATCCGAGGAAGCTGAACCCCCAGGTCTGCGTCCTACGCCCGCCGTCCCTCGGCACCAAGGCCGACGACGTCCGCCGGAGAGATCTTTGTTTGGCCGGGGTGCTTTTTCTCCGATCGGTGCGGGATGGGGTTCATGTCGTTCGTGGGGAGGGTGTTGTTCGCGTCCGTGTTCATCATCTCCGCCTACCAGGAGTACGTTTCTCTTCTTTTCTAGTTTCGCTCTTCTGTTCCTTGGCTTTGTGTTGTTTTGCTAGTGCTCGATACAACTGCTGGCGTTGAGATCGAGCGTTTCGGAGGTCAATAATGTCGTTTTGTTTGTTTGTTTGCTTACTTGCTTGTTTGCTTTAGTTTCGCGTAGAACACTCCTGTGGAGTTCTGGTAGCTTGGAGTCTGTAGATGAGTTGCTAATTTCAGAGATGGTTTTACTTGTTACTCTTTAAACTGGTTTCTTAATTTTCTTCCCCTTTTTGCGCTACTGTTACATTAAAATTAGATTGAAAGGGTTCAAAGGTTGGTGTCAGTCTACTTCATCCGTCTATTTAGCAGTGAGTTTTTTTTTTTTACACGGAGAACAGCGAAATTTATAAGAACAATCTCCTTCAAGAGTAAAATATCATGCTTTTAGGAATTTTGGTTTGCAGCCGAATCATTTCTGACTTCCTAAAAATTGTATCTCACAACTATTTTCCCATATCTTTTAGAGGAGTAACTTTAACAGCACAAAATGTTCTATGATTTGACCTGCTGCAACTTCTATCTTTGATCGTGACTTCAATGGAGGAGGACTAAATAATGTATCCTAAAATCAATTGATTAAGAATGAGTAATTGCAGATATTTAAAATGAAATGCAAATCACAAACACACACAAATTTTATAGTGATTCATCCAATCAGGCTACTCCACTCCTCAAGACCCCAACCTTGAGAGTTTCACTAATTTCTTAGTGTTTTTACAGAGTCCTACTTTGGTGCTTTATGGGCTACACACCAAACCAAATTACGCAAAACCCTAACTCTACATGTGCAAGGCCTTGAGATTGCAAGTTTTCAATTCTAAGGCTTCTCACTACAACCTGGTGAGATGGGTTTTAATTTCTAGAATCTTAGTACACAACAGAGAATTCAGTAAAATTATTGCAAGAGAATTACTTCAACTGAATCCTGCATCTTCTCCTTAAGAATATGCAGACTGGTCATAGAGAATGGCAGCCAGTGATCTTCTTCCAGCAATAGCTTCTTTCTTTGGTGTTGGCTCCTTCAATTGCTTTGATGGATTATTTGATTGCATGTGCTTCCGGAAACAAGCAGTTCCCTTTTATAATGGTGTAGAGCTTCACTTTTTGTTGCTATTTGAATTTGTCAATCAGAGATGAGATCTGATCTTTTCTTTTTTAATAAATTCCATCCTTCTTAAGCTGCAACAATTCTGAATGAATACTCCAATCTGTGTTTTTGTTATCTTTCATCTCACAATTATTCTTAATTAATAGTCAATCAAAATCATTAGTAATTCTGTTATACAAATCTATATATATATATATTAACATTTTCGGTGTATTGGTCAGTTGGATTGAGCGGTATAGTTGAACTCTATCATGGAATCTTCAGCCGTAAATACCTATGTTGTATATACTTCAGTGTACCAGATGGTCTTATTGTTTGGTGCAACCATGCAGTATGCCGTGCATTTCACATGCTTTATACTGTATTACGGTAGCTCCTGATTTATCAAGTGGTGTAGCCACTTGGTTGGACTGGACAGTGTATCGAGTCCCTTCAATCGCTCAGTCTTCATGCAAACCTCTGGTGAACCGATCACTGTACCATGTCTACTTTGCTTTTAAACTTTTGTAAATAGACTCCTTTGGTGTCCTGAGTGTCGTTGCCATTCAGTCGGACTGGATGGTGTACTATGTTTCTCTAGTGCTTCAATCTTCCTTAGAGTGTTCTCTGGTTTATCAAACAGTTTTATTGATTGATTGGACCAACCCTTTGTTCTTCATTGGACTGTCATCTGATGTTCCAATCGACAGCACTGATTGGTTAGTCTGGTTGGTGTACCAGATTTTACTCTTCTTTTCAGTTTGTTCTGTACTCTTCTCTAGTTTACTGGATGGTGGCACTGATGGGTCAGACCAGTCCATTGACTGGGTCTATTTTCTAGAAGTTCTGTACATAATCAAGATCTACTTAGATTTTCATCATCAAAAGATTTATACTTGATAAAGGGATTTTCATTAACAATTTCTTCCTTTTTGATGATCACAAAATTTTCATTAAATTTTTATCTAGTGTATATGCATTAAAAGGAATTTTATCTAGTGTAAGACTTTCCATCAAAAAATTTATGCTTTAGTCAGTCCTTGTTTATTTCCCTATTTTCTTATTTCTCCCCCTTTTCTTCATGTCCCCTTAAATTGTCTAGTCTTTGATGAAATTTCTGAAATTCACGCTCATCCAAGATAGCAGTCCAGGTTACTGTGTGTCTTGTTGTGTTGATGATTCTCCCATTGAAAATCATTTCAGAATTTGTGCTGTAATGGGACTCAAACTCTTTGTGGAAGATGACCAGAATCTGAAATCAGTAGGTGTGTTTTGCAGCAAGCGTGGTAATACTTCCCATGGTACAGCTTAATATTTGCTAAATGATGAATTATGACTTGACATCATTTAATTTCTGTTCTCATCATCACAGCATATGTTGCCTTGTATATTTGTTCCCTTAACTCATCAAAATACCCTTTCTTTTGGAAAAAGTTTGATGTTAATACAAGGGCAACTATTCTGACTTTAAGGTGAAGCTGATTGACCTTGTTCAACCTCTTTCTACTGTTTTTCTCTTTTCCCATGACACAGTTAATTTCCGATACAGTCCAGTCAAACTTGCTTGTAGGAGACATAATGTTAATGTCCTGATTTGGCAATCCTAAAAGGTTTTCTATACTATTTTCTTCCAAATCAAAGGGATGCTTTCTCAAATAACAAGAGACTGAATTTCCAATAGATTTTATGAGAGTAAAATTCAGGTAATAAGTGATATATAGTTTGATTAATTGGCTAAGCTAGATAATTCACCAACTATTATATTTCAAATAAGGATTCAATTTCATGCATGTCATAAAAAATTACAGGTCTTTTGTAAACTACTTCCATATTTTTGAATTTTTCAATAAAATTTGTGTATACTATTGTAATCGCACACAAGAAGATCGAAGAATGAGAGAGGAAGGAGGATCAAACCACACAAGAACAAAAAGATTTTACGTGGTTCGATAGAAGTTTACTCCATGGGCGTTTTGGTAGCTTTCTTTACTATCATCGCACTAAGGTTTACAAGTTACAACATATATATAAGGCACATAGAAAACCCTAATAACTCATTAAGCCCAATAGACCCAATAACAACTTAGGAAAATAAAGGAAACTTAAAACTTAAACAGTCTCCACACATATATAAACTTAACAATTTCTCACTTGGAGACTGTTACAAATTTGTCCATTATGAAACTTATAACCCACCACCACGTCATGCTTCCATTCTTCAAGTAACTTGGAGGCCAACTAAGGCCATACACAGCCTTAGTTTCTATATACTGACAATCTTGATGAGCATGTCTACTGGATTTTTGTTTCCTGCTATTTTTTGTGATATCAAACTTCCCTCTTCAATCAACTCTCTAATGAAGTGGTACTTCACTCTAATGTGCTTAGTTCTACTCCTATAATTTGGATTTTTTGCTAAATAGAGAGTACATTGACTGTCATTGTTTAGGGCACTCCCATTAGTTCTCATCTTCAATTTTGCTAGAAAACTCTTGAGCCAAATTTGCTCATTTATTGCTTTTATTATTGCTACCAGTTCAGCCTTCATTGTAGAGAGAGTGACACACCCCTGTAACTTAGACATTCAACTAACAGTTGTGCCACTCAAGGTGAACACATAGCTTGAGGTACTCTTGCTCTAGTCTATATCTCCAACAAGATTAGTATCATAAAAGCCTTGCAAATTTGAATTTTCTTTCTTGAAGTACAATCCAACATTACTAGAACCTTTGAGATAGTGTAGAATCCATTTCACTACCTTTCAATGCTCCTTCCTTGGATTAGACATAAACTTGCTTACCACTCTAATAGTATGAGCAATGTCAAGTTTGGTGCTTGTAACAGGATACATCAAACTACCTACAGTAGAGGTATATGGAATTTCAGATATGTAATTTCTTTCAACATGATCCTTGGGTGCCTGATCCTTGGTTAGCTTTAGGTGAACTTCTAAAGGTGTCTTCATTGCTCTAGCATTGGTGTGGTTAAATCTTTCCAACACCCTCTCAATGTATTTTTCTTGAAATAATACCAAGGTACCTTTATTTAGATCTCTCATGATTTTCATTCCAAGAATTTGGTTGACTGGACCCAAATCCTTCATATCAAATTCCTTTGATATGTGTTGTTTCAACTCATCAATTCTGTTGATATTGTTGCAAGCTATTAACATATCATCAACAAATAATAACAGAATAATCAGAGAATCACTGAATTATTTCTAGTAACAACATGAGTCTATTTCACATCTATTGAAACCAATAGTACATTTGTAACTGTCAAATCTCCTATACCATTATTTAGGCGCTTGCTTTAAACCATAAAGATTTTTTTGAAGTTTGTAGGCAAGATCTTTCTTCCCAGGTATGTTGAAACCCTGTGGTTGTTCCATGTACAACTCTTCATCAAGGTTGTCATGTAGAAAAACTATTTTCACATCTATTTGTTTTAGATGTAGGCCACTAGCTGCTACCAAATTGAGAATGATTCTAACTGTTGTCATTTTGATTACAAGAGAAAATATTTCAATGTAATCAATTCCTTATTTCTGCTAAAAGTCCTTGACAACCAATCTAGCTTCGTATCTCTTGCTTCCATCTACTTCTTCCTTGATTTTGTACACTCATTTATTCTAGAAAGTTTTCTTATCCTTATGTAACTTGGTCAGGATCTAAGTACTATTCTTTTTAAGAGAGTTTATCTCTTCTTACATTGTAGACTCTCACTTGCTAGAGTCAACTGCCTGAATTGCATCTGTAAAGTGTTCAGACTCTCCATTATCTGTTAACAACAAATAATTAAAGGTTTGATTAAACCTTTCAAGGGGTCTTGAAATTCTGGCTAACCTCTTTATGACCTATGTAGGGATTTCTTCTTGTTCTGGATGTTCTTCAAGGGTAACATCTTCACTTGCACCCATTTCAACAATTCCATCAGTTGAAGTTCCTTTTAAGTCAATCTCATAGTTGACTTGAGATCGTTCTTTAGAAGTGTTCTGACTAGTTTCTTCCTTATGCTTGTACAACACCTTCTTATGGAATGTCACATTCTTTTCTTTTAAGATCTTTCTATTTTGGTCATCCTAGAAATGATAACTAAGTTTATCTCCTCCATATCCTATGAAGTAATATTTTTTGGCCTTTGGATCTAATTTGTCTCTTGTACTCTCATTGATGTGTAAATAACTTACACATCTAAACACTCTCAAATGATGAATGTTTATCTTCTTTCCAGTCCATTCTTCTTCTGAAATCTTTAAGTCAAGAGGAACTGAAGGTCCTCTATTGACTAAGTAGGCAACTGTGTTAACAACATTTACTTAGAACTCTTTAGGGAGGCTAGCATGTAACCTCATGCTCTTTGCTCTTTCATTGAGAGTTTTGTTCATCCTTTCTATAACTTCATTTTATCGAGGATGTTCAGGTACGGTTCTGATAAGTTTGATCTCATATTTTTCATAGAATATCTTGAAGTCATGGTTGATATACTCACCACCATTATCTGACTTCAAGCACTTTACCTTTAAGCCAGTTTGGTTCTTAACCTCAGTTTTCCATTTTTTAAATACTGAAAATACATCAGATTTATTTTTAATGAAATAAACTAATACATTTTTGGTGTAGTCATCAATGAAGATAACGTAGTATCTCGAGCCTCCTAGGGATTTGATTGGTGTTGACCCCTATACGTCTGTATGCACCAACTCCAGTTTTTGAGTTTTTGGCAATCTAGGACTTTTGGAGAAAGTTACTTTTTTCTGCTTTCCAAGTACACAGTCTTCACATAACTTAAGTTCTAATGATTTCATTCCTGGAATTTTGCTCTTTAATGCCATTACATCCATCCATTTCTTGCTTATATGATCCAGTCTTCTCTGCCACAAAGTTGTAGCTCTCACTAAGTCAGATGCACTAGCTAGGTATCCATCACTAGGAGTGACATATAAGGTACCAATCTTGTCACTCTTAGCAATCACCATGGCTCCTCTAGAAACTTTCTACTTTCCACCTTCATGTGAAATAGTGCACCCTACATCATCCAATTGGCCTGTAGAAATTAGATTCTTTGTCAGATCAAGAACATGTCTAACATTTTCTAGCTTCCAAGTACTAACATTGTGAGATTTGATGTAAGTATCACAAATTCCCATAATTTCTAATGTTCAGTTATCTGTCAAATAGATTTTCTTTTTCTCTATATTTCTGTAATTCTTTAAAAGTCCTTTGAGATTAGTAGAGTGGAATGAAGCACTTGAATCTATTATTCATGATTTAATTGAACTATCAGCTGTACAGGCCAAAACATTTGCAATTTCATTACAAACTGAATTTGCAGTTCCTTTGCCACTGCCTTGACTCTTTCTAGGTGCTTTACATTGATTTCTGTAGTGCCCTCTCTGATTACAGTTTCAGCAAGTTATGTATTTTCTGCTTTTGCTTCTTTTGAATTTTGAATTGCTTTTGTTTCTACCTTTTTGTTGATTCCTTCCTCTAGACTCAACACTTAAGGTTGCTCCTAAAGTGCTTGGTTGTGGGTTGTTTTTCCTTTGAATGTCTTCACTCAGAATCAAGTCTCTAATATCTATTAACTTCAATTTCTCATGTTTTAGCGAACTGCTAACACCAGTGATTACTGCAGACTAACTTTCTGTAAAGAAGACAACAAAATTAGAGTTTTAACTTCATCATCAAAATTAATTTTAACTGAACTCAATTGAGATATGATAACGTTAAATTTGTTGATGTGATCTGCCATACAACCACCTTCTTGCATCTTTAAATTAAACAATCTCCTCATCAAATATACCTTATTGGAAGCAAACGACTTCTTATACATATCTGAAAGAGCTCTCATTAAATCTATAGTGTTTCTTTTTTTAGCAATGTTAAATGCAACATTCCTTGCTAAAGACAAACTGATCACACCTAAGGCTTGTCTATCTAGCAACTCTCAAGTCTTTTGGTCCATTTCTTTAGGTTTTGTTCCTGAGAGAGGCTCATATAGTTTTCGTTGATAGAGGTAGTCCTCTATTTGCATCTTCCAATACCTAAAATCGTTGCCATTGAATTTATCAAATTTGAGGTTTTCGTCTTCAACCATTTTTCTGTCACTGACGAAAATTTTCAGTACCTTGTGTACCTACACACCAATGCAGACCTGCTCTATTGGACAGAGCACCTCCTCACTCGGTACCCTTGCGCACCTGTCGGATATAGCATCTTCCACGCACGACCCTCTGTGCAACTCTGGTTTAAGCTCTTGTGTGACTTTAGTGAGCTTGTGCATGTGCCTTTGTACACCATGCATGCCAGACGAAGCGCCCTGTGGAGGAAGGGTCGTCGGACAGAGACACAGCCTCCCATGTCATCGGACCACCAGACAAAGGTAGTGATCCTAATGACAAGTCGGTCTTCTTCCACGTGCGATGGCTAACGATGCTTTTCCCTCATGCATTGCTTCCTTCCTCGTGTGAACCTAACTCCATGTGCCTACGGACGGTGCGTCTTCCTAGTGCATGAATGTCAACGGACAACACACCTACCTGTGCGTAAGATCGTCGACTGGCATTTAGCCTCCACGTGCAAACAATTGTACATGCGGTGGTGGGAGCTCCTTCTCGAAAACCCTAGCCACCCAACAATCTTCCTTCACACGATCTTCTCTCCTCTCAATGAGGCTTTTATATTAGTTGTAATTGCACACAAGAAGATTAAAAAATGGGGGAGGAAGGAGGAGGATCAAACCACATAAGAACAGGAAAATTTTACGTGATTCAATAGAAACCTACTTCACGGGCATTTCGATGACTCTCTTCACTATCATCGCACTAGGGTTTACAAGTTACAATATATATATAGGGCACATAGAAAACCCTAACAACTCATTAAACCCAATAGACCCAATAACAACTTAGGCAAATAAAGAAAACTTAAAATTTAAACAGTCTCCACACATATATAAACTCAACATATACAACAGGTTTAGAAAATTGAGTTGCTACTTCTCGAGCCCTCACCATGGTAGGAGATGTAGGCTCCCATACTTTCCTGCCACTAGCTAGGTTCAGGTCTGAATGAAGGGGTTTTAGTGTGTTGCTCAGAGAGGATTTCCCATGATTGAGAGGCTCCTACCAATTTTGGAATCGAGGGTGGCTATGAATCCAAGCTTGTGTCTGGATTTGGTTGCTTTCAACAAAGCAGTTGGTTTATTTCTCTTTCCTCATTAAAATCTTGTCACATCTTACCCAAGTAACCTAGATCTACATTGGGAACCTGGGATCACCCATGGTGTCATTCTCGTCCAGCCGTCCTCTTCCTCGAGTTCTAGTGTATTGGCATTGCATTGTGTCTTCTAGAAGTGTGGCATCAAATCTTAATTTGTGCTAGGGTAGTGTTAAAAATGTGTAGTTTTGATAGACCAGTTATATATATATATATATATATATATATATATAGATTTAAAATGAAAACTTAAGTATCAGATTGACATATTTGTCAGTATACTGTTCCTTTTTTAAAAAAAAACAAAACTTTATAAAAAAATAGAACTTTATATATATATATATGAAAGTCAAAGCAAGAATTGACATAGAATTAATATAGTAAAGAATTAATGAGTACAAAATATGAACCATAAAAAATTAAGGATTACCAGGAAAGATACTCGTTATATATAGTTTAACAGTTAGTATGTTTCACGAGTTTCTCATCAACTTTCCAATCTTTAGTTTCATTATCAATCAGAGATTCTCATTTGCCATAAACATTAGAATTAAGTTCTATCTTTCACAGCATCCTTCATAAGGTTAAATTCATATGCACCTGTGTAAGTCTGAGTTTTCCATAACAAGGAGTTTAAAGTCTATCTTAAGCACCATTTTATTCAGATTAAGTATATCAAATTTTATACCTATGAAAGATAGATTCAAGCATTCTTAGGCTTTCTTGATAACCTATGTAGCAAATTTTGAGTTAATGATTTTCAAGTTAGATGACCTTAGGACATTAGGTGTAAAGACACCATTATAGATTTAATTACTCAAGTAACCAAGACCACAATATCAAGAACTTTCTTCTCCTTTTTCTTATTAATTTTCAATCACTTTTTCATGTGAATAACCAATGCATGTCAAGGCCCGATATCCAGTTAGTGATTGCTGCAATTAGGCTTTTATTTTTTAGTTATTTTAACCACTTTTTTACGTGAATAACCATACTTGCCTGCGGTACGGTTACCCAGTTACTTAGTGATTGTTTTAATTCCTTTTTTCATAAGACTAATAGGTGCTTCAGATATTCTTATCCTTCTATTGTCTAGGAAATAGGTGTAAGTGAAGGTAAATGCATATAATAGATTTTCCCTCTTTTTTTGTTGTTATTTACAATTTTTAATGTGACTGAAATAGCAGAAAAATCAATAACTTAATGAATAACATAAAACATTGAGAATAACATCTGAAATTACTGAAACTAAATAATAGCAGCAAACTTGAGAAAATGAGATAGATGAAATTTATATAGTATCTTCCTGTTGACTGATTCCTATTTTTTTTCCTTATTTTTGGTGAATTGTTATTCATCAAGGGGTTTTATGAAAACATCAAGTAGTTGCTCTTGTGTAGAAACAAATTTCAGTTCTATAATTCCTTTTGCTGCATGATCTCTGAGGAAACATCAATGTCCTTTGTTTTAGTGTGCAGCACAGGATTCTTACATAAATTTATAGCACTATAGCTGTTATAGTAAATACTGACTGGTTTCGTAGGATTTTATTCTAAAGTCTTCCATGATTTGTTTAATCTACAAAAATTGCACACAGCATAGGTCTATAGCAACATATTCTATTTTTGTAGTTGATAATGTGACACAATTTTGCTTTTTATTAAACCATGAAACTAAATTTTTTTCAAGTAATTGATATGTGTGACTAGTTTTTGCTGTTTTAGATTTGTATCCTGTGAAATCTGCATCACAGTATCCTACAAATTCAAGTAAGCTGTATCTAGAATAAAATAAATCAAAATTGGTTGTTTCATGTAGATATTTTAAAATCTTAATCGCTAGTGGGGTTTTCTTCTTCCTGTGTATGCTCCTGGTCATGAGTCATCAAAGTCCCCCTTCACCTTACTAACCTCTTGTGCATGTTACCCTTGCCACTTGCCTGCATCCCTCCCTCCCCTCGCACATCATCTACCCGTATCAATTGTTACTTTTTTCGTTTTTAAATATTTAAGTTATTATACTATAATAAAATTTTATACAATTTTAGTATTGTATTAATTATATTGTAAAGTTTTTTTAAGATCTTGTATGGAAATTTAAAGTTATCATATTACTTAAATCATAGAAATTTTCTTTATTTTCTGTGACTTGTACAAACACTCAAATTTTAATTTTTGTCATTTCCTGTTATGTGCACAAATCCTAGGAAAATGCTTCCTAGATTTCTTGGAAAATGTTTTTCAAATTTGCCTCATTTTCTAAAAAACGAATTTTTGGTGCACAAACAGGTTCTAATGGTTGTTTTTGGAAACACAACTTATGCATTTTAATTTAAAGTCATCATTTTAAAAAATTAACTCCTGTTAATTTTTAATAGTAGTTTTTGATAATAGTAGTTTTTTTAACAGGCTACCTTCAAAAGTGCTATTGTGTTCATCCATAAGTGTGTATTTTAGGATAATTTTAATGCTTATTTTGATAATCATCTGATTATTAATATATAATCATCCAAGCTAATTGAAATTTGATTTATGGATATGTGAAAGGATACCAATCAACTTCAACAGCTTATATTTTTTATTTTAAAATGGTATTTCTGAAAGCAACCTAGACTAACTCTCTCTCTCTCTCTCTCTCTCTCTCTCTCTCTGTCTGTGTATATATATATATATATATAATATTATAATTTTATGTTTGCAAAGGTTGGAAAATAAGTGATTCATTGTGAGTGGAGAGAATATTTGGGTTGGGTTGGAGTAAAAAATAATAAAATTTTAGTTGAAATTTATTATTAAACAACGGTTAAACATTGAAAAAGTAACGTTTTTTCAAATTCTATTTAAAGTAATATTTTTGATTAGAGAATTTTACACAATATAAAATCGCAATTTTTTTTTTTAAATGCACTTTTTTTGACCATTTGGTTTGTCATTTGGCATTTTTGGATGTTTTTGACAAAAAATGTTCAACACCCAACAAAACGACACTTTGGTAGAGGTGTCTAAATACAGTCTTTCTCTTCATGTTATTCTCGTTAGGTTGTGTTTGGAATGCCGTTTAAATTGTAACTTTTCAAAAAAAACCATATTTTATAGAATTTGTTTTCAATAAATTTTTTAGTTTAATTTCATTGGAAACTTATTATTTTTAAGAAAATGTCAGGAGATGTTTGAAAGTTGAAACCATCTTCAGGGAAGCTTGCTTATTATTTTTAAGAAAATGTCGGGAGATGCTTGTTTGAAAGTTTTTTCTTGATTAGAGAAGCACAAAAGCTCTAGTTCCATAAGCTGTTCCAAATAGATCCCTAAGAGACTTTTATTGTTGTTAACATAAGATTTGAAAGGATAATGAGGTTTGTTGATTATTTCGTACTTTTGGTTACCTATTGAACCAAACTCTTATCTCCTTTCCATTGGCAATTTTGACATACACATTGTCACAAACTTCTTGTTGCCTTTTCGTCTATCAAGAGAACCTCTTCCAGTTGGTAAATTTATGTTGTATTGTCCCCCAACAATGTTAAAACTGATATGTAGGGGCTGGTGTGGGGGCTGTTTTCTTGTCTTCGTGCTCATCTAAGTTTTCTAGTTTTTCTGTAGCTTGTTGACATGCGGATATCTAATTCAAAACCAATTTATGTGTGTTTGTGTGTGTATATGTGTCTTTTTTGGTGAGGTGTCTATGAAGGCATGAAATTCTATAATTTTAAATCTTTTTTCTTGATTTTATAACTAATTACTTTTTTATCTCTTCTTATACCATGTGTAAATGTTTTCTTCCATTTATTCTTTTCATTTACTACTTTTCCTCTATTTTTGGTTTTGATTCTATGTTGAAATATGGTTTTCCAATCAAAAATCAATTGATTATAAGTGATTCATTCTTATATGTATGCCCAAGTTTCATCATTGCTTTTAAATGTGAGACAAGAAGTTCAACTGAAATTTGGTACTTCTTTCATCATGTAGAAGGCAACCTTCACCTGAGAAAATTTTTGAGTTGACAATTCTATAATGAAAAATTATTGCTAAACCTTTTCTTACCAAGGTCTCGTTCTTTTTTTTCACTCTTAATTTCTAGAAGTACTTCCAACTTCATGATAATATTCACATTTTTTAATCCACTCTTTCTATTTTCAAAATCACTATTTTCCTTCTTTCTATCTCAAAATCAATCATTCTCTTAAAAATCTTTTTTTTCCACTTCTAAAGTAGGGGAGTGAAAAAAAGAACGAAACCTAAGTAATTTTTATCTTTTCGTATTCCATGTTTAAATGTTTCCCTTCATTTATTACTTTTCCACCATTTTTGTCTTTGATATCATATTGAAATATGGATATCCAATTAAGATCAATTGATTGTAAGTGAAGGGTTTACTCTTACATATATGTCCGTTGTGCAAGTTTCATTGTTACTTTTAAATGTAAGACCATTTCAACAATGTCAACTGAAATTTGGTACTGTTTTCTATAAATGGCTAGTTGGCAACCTTTACCTGATGCAGAAAAGTTAGCTGATGATTTTGTAATGAAAAATTATTGCTAAACCTGTTTTTGAGAAATAAATTATTGCTAAACCATGAATAAAGATAAAAAGTGATCGAAACTTCATTAAAGGGGATGAATAGTGAAGATAAAAAATTATTCAAAAAGCCTGGGTGAAAACTCAAGTTCAAAAAATAATGCACATTGAAGCAAAGACGTTTGAGTTAAAAATGAGAAAACAAAGAACAAAAAGACTCAAGAACAATCAAACCATGGAGACAGTTTTAGGTGGTTTCTAAATTGGTATGTCTACCTTCAAGCAAATTGCTTGAGCCTCCACTAAATCTTGGTGTTTTATAGGTTTACTTACGTCAAAACCTTTGCAGTTGGTATTTTATAGGCTTACTGCAAGTTTCACCCAGTGTTTTGTAGACTCACAGTGCAAACTTTACCAGTGTTTTGTAGGCTCATCAAAACCTTTAATTGATATTTTGTAGACTCATACTACAACTTTTACCTGGTATTTTGTAGGCTCACATTGCAATCTCCATTTGTTAGCATTTACCTTGCAATTCTTACAACAACCCAGTGAGATAGATTTTCAGGTTAAAAAAAAGAAGCACATAATAATATTTGTTGAAATTAATGTGCAACGATAAAGTCCTTTAAAACAATACTTAAGGTTGGCACTCAAAACAAAATGATTGAAAAATAAATACATACCTTATGATTATTTTTCTAGTTTTAAATCTTTAGCCACTAGAGAATTGTCTTTTCACTTGAATCAAGTTGAGCATAGGAGACTTTTGGTTACTGGACAATCTTTTCTTCATTTGTATTAAGTTACACTAACGACTCTTGTAGTAGCAGTAACAGCTTCATTGTATTGAGAATTATTTATAGAGTGGCTAAACAATGTTGTGTAACAATGAAACACAAAAATGGAAATCAGTTCTTAACTTTAATCTTGTCTAATCTATTTCAAAAACTTGCCACAAATATTATTGTTAAAACAGCAACCATTCAAACAGATGCTGTTAATTCAAAAACCTTAATATATTACATTAATTCAAAAACCTTCTGATTATATAATGTTAATTCAAAAACATGCCAATTCTTAATTCAAAATCATTTTATAATTCAATTCAAAAACATTCAAAATATATTTAGAAAGACAACTGAAGAATTTCAAAAACATTCCAATTAAATTGAGATGATGACATGTATAATTCAAAAACATTCCAAGGTTTAATGATAGCTCATGAAATTATTTATATCGCATAAGTTTGAATTTATATCATAAACAAAATAATCAACTTAGATATCCGTAATTGAACTTAATTAAATATCACTAAAATCAAGATGGAACTTTGTAAAAATATAATTAAAAGAAGTTTGGTATTTTGTCAGAAAAGGTTTGGAGTACTGTGATTTCTTCATGGTCGTCTGGGAATTTCAGTATGGTACTTTGGGAAAAATAGTGTGGTGTATTGAGAATTTCAAGAAGTTCTGGACAGAGAAAATATAAAATAATTTAGGGTTCAATCATCGATACTAAAAAGTCTGGTCATCTGTGTCTTTTCATGGAGTTCCAGGATATTTTGTGTGATTGTCCAGTAGGTTCAAGGCAGGTTAAGTATGAGCAATTCGGTCAACTGAGGTTTACATCTCGGTAGTTCGGGGTTTACCTTTGGTATTTCAGATATGTTAAGTTCTGTAGTTGTGACTGTTAAGTTCGGTCATCCTTGCCTCCAAACATCTGGTTTAGTGGTTTTCTTTTTTTTTTGGGTTTACCGGTTTGACTTTTGATATTTCATGCCTCCAAAATGGTTCTTTCACTGATAATTCATTTTTAACAACCACTCAACCAAAAATATATTCAATCATAATAATGTATTCAACATGCATTATAAAATATTCAAGCATTATTCAACCATTATAAAATATTCAAATATTATAAAGTTGTTCATTATCAAAAGCATCACATAAGATTTTTCTTATCAATCTATTTTTCTTAACACAAGGATCTTAGAAGAATCTTCAATGATTTACTGAAATGGTTTGGCATTAAAGTTCAGTTTCTCAGCACTCACTTTATGGCTATTTTTGACAACATTATACATTTTCTCTTTGTTATATATCTAAAAATGTAAACATCCTTGGGTTTTTTCATTTCCCATCATTTCTGTTCACCTAATCTGAAATTCTTTCTTTAATGATATTAGTATTGTTTCAGAATTTTATTTCATATTGTTTAATTTGAAATAAGACTACAAATCCTGATGCAAAGAATAAACGTTTTTCTAAGTGGTTTGTGTTATGTTGTAAGAAGTTCCGCACTCATGGTCTTTAACCTGCAATTTGCAGTTGTTGTGATTGCTGTGTACCAAAATTAGCTATGCTTTATCTGGTGTTTGAAATTGGATATAATGGAATAAATGATTCTGCTTTTAAGATTGTTCATTCACTCTATTAGTTGACTGGAAAACTTGCCAAGTTTTATTATAAAGAGTTGTAGTGTTGATGTTATTCTTTATTTTAGACAATGGCATTTTTTATACCTAAATTCAAACATAGGTCTTCTTCATGGTAGGGTAGAAGATCAATTGTGTCATTTAGTGTTGGTTGATGTTATTATTCTATGTTGATACAGAAGACCAAATGTAATGATGATTTACTTTATGTTATTATATATTGATATTTCATTCACTGTCTTAGAGATAGGGTCTTCTGTGTTCTTTATGTAGATTTACTGAATTTGGTGACGATGGTGGGCCAGCAGCCAGGGCATTCAGACCCAAATTTGATCGTTTCTCAAAGAATTTCTCATTTTATTTGGGGATTCAGATGCCAACCTTTGATGTGAGAATCATGTGATTTTCCTTTTATCCTATACCTCGTGATCACAACATATTCATAATAGATCTTGCTTTTGCAGATGAAACAGATAATTGCCAGTACTATAGCACTCAAAGGCATTGGAAGCTTCCTGTTTATCTTTAGCAGCTCTTTTGGTGCATTTCTACTGGTTTGTTTCTTCTTTATGCTACCTTTGAAGCTCTATTGTTGCATTGCCTACTCTAATTAGCTTTCTTTAAGTTGTCTTGGCAACTTTTGGATGGTGAAATTCTTTCTTTTATCTTCCGTCAAATCAGTAATCATAAATTTGCACTGTCCATATGCTCCTATTCTTTTTTTTGGATGTGCAGATTTTGGATCTACTATTCATCAGTCCAATTATGTATGACTTTTACAACTATGATGTTGAGAAGCACGAGTTTGCACGGCTCTTTGTGAAGTTTACACAGGTTAGGTTTGAACACTAATTAGCGATTCTGACTTAAAAGTTGTTGCAAGTCAATCAGTCGTTGATTGGGGCTTTACGTGTTGTCAAACCTTGCGAACTGTTGGCAGTATGATTATGTGTAAATTTATTCATGTACAGCATTCCATATGCATTTTCCTCATATATGTATTTTGATAAATTTATTGTATGATTGTTTATCTACTTGGCTGCAGAATTTGGCCCTTTTCGGTGCTTTGCTCTTTTTTATCAGTATGAAGAATTCTATGCTGAAAAGACAAGCCAAGAAGGTAACCAAAGTAAAAGCAAATTGATGTGGAAGGAGAAGAAATTTTGGTGCTGCCAACCGGTGTGGTTCAGGAATTTGGTTTACACTGCAAGCACTTTCTACAATTAAGGTTCATCATGTATTATGGTCGTATAATGCTCGTCAAATTTAATTACATGGTACATTTTCATATATTTATTCTGTTGCATGTTAGGTCGAAAACATTTTGTTGTTCATGTATTTGAGTATTTGATTATGGCCTTATAATTTACCTACATGGTGCATTTTACAACTTCTTAGTGCATTTTGTTGCTCCATGTGTTTGATTAATGCTCACAAAATTTACCTACACAGTGCATTTTCATATATTTATCCTGTTGTATTTTAAATGAGGAGCTCATTTAGGTGTTGTTGAGGTGTGGATTGATATGTTGAAGAATAATAGGTTGATGCTTGCTTGGCCGCTCTGCAGACATGGATGAATATTGTGAAGGCCACCTTGAAGAAGGGGGGGGTGGAGATCAACTCCTGATCTCACTGGATGCCTCCTCATGGTGGTACTTCCTCTAGTGTACAGAGAAGAATGTTTAAGGTAAGGGAGTTTCTGTGGTATGAATAGACAGACCTAGCGTTCCAGGGAATTGCTCATGGTCAATTATACCATGGAGAACGTGGTAACAGTGGTAGCTGTCAACTCCATCAGGGGTGTTTGCTTACTGGTTTAAGCATCCATTTTAGAGCAGATTCTATTCTCAGAGGATGAAGGGTTTAGGTCCCAGAAAAATCCGTAGAAACAGGGAGATAACTATGAGACAAGACGAATGGTAACGGTAAAAGCAAAAGAATTTTGCCTTTCTTTTGTTTTGGGTTCATGGTGCTTAGTCTCGTCAAAAAGTTTGCCATTTTGAACTCAAATTTCAATGTAAATAGGGAGGGTACTTGTAGAAGGGGAAAACGGTGTGTGTTTTTTCTTTAATTTCACATGGGTGACGTAGTGAAATCCAAGAAAAACAAACTATTTATCAAATTTTCAAACAATACGAACATCAAAAGTTTTTCATGAATTTCTCAAATTTTCATTTCCGTACTTTTTGAGAGGCATAAACCCTCCTATAATGTAAATTTCTAATAACTTTCTCCCATGTGTTAATATAACATTCAAACAGTTATAAATGTTTTAGATTCACAATTAACGAAATGTTAATATAAATGACTAGTATCACCAGAATATTTACAAGAGAAATTTGCATTATAGGTGTTGTAATAGCTAGGCACTCATCCGTGGTTTGAACTTTATGGTAAGTTTCAACCGTATCCAAGTTCTTCTTCAAGATTACTTTGTAATTAATGAAGATACCCTAGTTGATGCTATAGTTTTTATGGGTTGTGACGCAAAAAATTTCTGGCAGTTGTAAAAATTCTTGAACCTTAGTTATTCAAGATGAAGTTGTTGATCATTGTTGTTAAAGATTCAAGGAATGCTTAAAAGTGAAGTGAGAATTTAAGACTTAAAGAGAAATCAGAGAACTGTTGGGTTTAATTAAAGTGAGCCATATATGCACATAATGATAATATTTTAGAAAGTTGGGGTGAAGAAATGAGGAGTGAAGTATTTATTGTTAGAATATAAGGAATAAAATTAAATTTAAAATTTAAAGAATTCTTTCACTTATAATCAATTAGTTGTAAAATATAATTTTAACATAATATCAAAATTAGTTAATGTACGTCTATACGTGAACATTTGTAAATATAAAAAATTAAAAATAAGTCATAAGTGATAAAATAGTCTTACGTATATTGATAAAGAACTTTTCTACTTATTGTTAATTAATTTCAAGATAAAATTTTAACATTTATATCGTATTTCCCCCCCCCCCCCCCTTTTCCTCGTTAACAATCAATATTCTACTCATTAACCATAGAAATGAACAATTTGACACCCAACCGCAAAGGGATCCTGCAAAGAAGAAGAAAGAAAAACAAAACAACAGAGGGAAACGTTGTCACGCCAAAAATAACCCAACCAATGTCAATAAGAATGAACACGAAAGGTATATGCCGTTGAAAAATACGAAGATAATAAAAAATAAAAAAT
>JAMKPZ010002125.1:0-24016 GCA_024699675.1 Amphibolis antarctica
AGATAAAGTAAGGTAAATAGGGCAAGGGTTGAACCTTCACTCCAAAACCTTGAATGATGGTGGAGAGGGGACGTCTTCAGCAACAAAGCCACCCCTTCCTTGGCTGGAATAGCTTCCTCACGTCACCAAGGGTAGGGAAAGGGAAGATCGGACAACTCCTCTACCTTGAACCAACACCCAACGCCCCCTTTCTTTCCTTTGGCTTCAACTCTTGGATTTCGCCCTCTCTAAGCCACAAGCTCCAAGATTCCAGCACGTCCCCTTCTCCAAGACCACGCCCTAGATGTCACACGTCCCTTGGATGAAGAGAAGATGAGGAGAAGAGTGAAGGCCAATGTCCTCCAAGGTCTCCACCATGAGAGGAAGGAGCTACGGTCCCTTGTGTGCCCTAAAAAAAATGAAGAAGAAAAAAAAATGGGGGAGGACGAGAGGAATGGGAGAGGAAGAAAATGGGGAAGAGCCCCCTCTTGTATTTATAGAGTCCACAATCTCTTCTTTCCAATTTTGCCCATGTGGCTTCAAACTTTATTCCTACAAAAGATCACATACAAGGGTTTCCAAGACATTGAAATATAATATAATGGAATATGATATGATCAAGAATGTTGCCTTACATGTCATTCCAATGTAAAATAATAATTGAAGTCCTAGTTGTGCATTATTTAATCAAGTTGTATCATATTCATGCAATTCATATAAATTAAAGGTTATATGCAATTCTAGTTAATAAAGCATGATAATCATATACGCACTTCTAATTTGCATGAGATAAGTATGTGTATAACGCACAAATTATGACAGCACATATATCAACCGAAGTCGTGCCATGAGGGGATCTCCATCCTAGGAGTGCCAAGCCAACCATCGACCGGCAGCCATCCGCTCGCTTCAGTAGCGGCCACCTCACCAACACCGGTTGCCCACTCATTGCTGCCCATAGACTTGTTAGTCCAGCTGCAAGGGATACAAGCAAATATCTCGCTATGGGATCTGCTTCGGTCGTCCACTGAGCACCGGGAAACCCTCCTTAAAGCACTACAAGTGGCAAAAGTGAACCAAAGCCTTGCTCCCGAAGCCATAGAAGGGATGGTAGCAATAGTGACAGTCCTGTCCTTCGTCTACTTCTCAGACTTGGACCTCTCACCGGCTAAGACAAATCACAACCTATCCTTGTACATCTGGGAATAGTACAAGGACCTATGCATCCCCATGGTCATGATCGATGATGGATCAGGGCTAAACTTGTGCCCAGTATAGGTCTTGCACAAGTTGGGGATCACGGAAGAAGACTTGCTTCCCACAGACCGAGTAATGAGAGGGTTCGATGGCACTCTCCAGGAAGCTAGAGGTGAAATCATTCTTTCCCTCGTCATTGGACCGATAGCCTTCGATGTTCCGGCACACGTGGTGGACATCCCCCCAAGCTACAACCTCATTTTGGGCTGCCCTTTCCTCCACCAAAACTCCATTGTACTTTCCACCCTTCACAGGATGCTCAAGTTCTTGTAGAAGGGGGAAGTCATTGTTATACTAGCCAAAAATTACTATCGTCTAGGACAATCTGTGGCCACCGTAGCATCCTCCTGGTCGCAACGCCTGACACTTGAGCCAACAGCCGTCACCTCACCACCTGACCTCCAAAACCCAACCACCTTCGACTATCTATCCAGGTGCAAGGAGCCTTGGGAGGACACCCTGCAGTAAGACCAAGAGCTAGAAGACAGTTTGTTGTGGTTATTTGGAGAGTCTCTGGCAAGTAGCGAAGGGCCAACCCTTCGCCAACCTCCCCCACCATCGTCCATCCTACGGGGAGGAGCTTTGGAAATGGACACTACATCCGACTGGTTCGTACAAGGAAAGGGGACAACAAGGTGCACTCCTTCCCCGTCTCCTTCGACTTAGTGCCGCAACACCCACCAAATGACCTGCGTGGGGACCCTCCAAGCTTGTAGGTCATCAAAGTCAAGAGACAAGCCAGATGGCTTTCGGGTGACTCACGTCAGAACCCATACCTTCAACAACAGGGCTTGGCATCCCAAACATAAGTGTGCCAACAGTTGTGTCCTCACCGCCATCTGCTCGGCAACCTGACCAAGTCAGCTAAGGCTTGGCAATCATACCAAGTGTCTCGCTTAGCACAGGGTACAGCTAACTGATACCATCATCCGGTAGCTATTAACCTTCTACAGGGGTGCCGCACCACAAAGCCAGGACAGCTAGCCTGCTCAGTCTAAGTAGCATCCTCTACGAGCTGAACACTGGCCAACAATCTGGGGCAAAACTAGGATCATTCTACCCCTCCCCTGCCACAGTCACCCGGATAGGTGAACATGACCAGCCCGTCGCACCCTCATCAGAGACTATATCTGATTTTTGCCTCTTAGCGAGTTGGCAGCATGCCGTCCAACCGGCCTTCTGCACGTACCAACAGAGGAGTAGCGTCTCGGGATAGAACTAGGGGTATTCTGCCCTTCCCCCTCTTCATGCACCAGGCGACCAGAGCTGCAGACAAAGTCCGACGGCCTCACACCTCAAGTAGGCGAGCACGACAAATCTGTCGCCTTCTCCTTCGAAGCCTTTTCAGGATTCAGTCCCATTCCTAACAAGCCACTAGTTTACATACCCGGCACTCGGCCAGGAGACCAGGGATGTAGCTCAAGCCAGGTTCATCATCCAACGCCCTTTTAGCTTGAGGGTCAGCAATCAGTGGAGGACCTTGATGGCTTCCCCCTACATGACCAAGCACTTGAAGAGGTCAATCCGTGGGTCCAACCGCCTGAGTCCACCGGTATAACCTCCACTAATGAAGTTGAGCTTGTAGACCTTGGGGATGAACAAAATCGAAAAGAAACAAAAATTAGCAACGAGGTACCTGAGCCTTATCGGCGACAACTTCTCACACTCCTATGAGAATTCATGGAGGTATTTGCTTGGGGTTATGAAGACATGCCTGGTTTGGATGAACGGGTAGTCGTCCACCAACTACCTCTCAAACCGAAAGCCCACCCTATGAAGTAGAAAGCTCGGAGGATGAGACAGGAATGGGCCTAGAAGCTAAAGGAGGAAGTTCACAAGCAATTGAACATTTGGTTCCTCCAGTCGGTCTTCTACCCAGAATGGGTGGCAAACATGGTGCCCATACCAAAGAAAGACGGACGGGTATGCATGTGTGTCGACTATCGGGACCTCAACAAGGCCAACCCAAGGACCAATTCCCACTACCACACATAGATGTTTTGGTTGGCGACGCCACCAAGTATGGAGTGTACTCTTTCATGGACGGATTCTCCGACTACAACCAAATCCTTATGGTTGAAGAAGACAAGGAGAAGACCGCATTCACCACCCCTTGGTGCATCTTTTGTTACAAGGTGATGCCATTCAGGCTCAAAAATGCTAGTGCTACCTACCAAAGAGCCATGACCACCCTTTTCCATGACATGATGCACAAAGAAGTTGAAGTTTACATCGACGATATGGTAGTGAAGGTGCGCACACATCAACAACATCTCAAACACTTGAGAAGATTATTCGAGCACCTAAGGAAGTACAAGCTCTGGTTAAACCTGTCAAAATCAACTTTCGGGGCCACCACTAGAAAGCTCCTAGGCTTCATCATCAGCAAGTGGGGCATTGTGGTGGATCCTGACAAGGCAATGACAATCTTAGACATGCCTCCCCCACAGACAGAGCAGCAGGTTCGAAGCTTGTTGGGAAGGCTATAGTACATCGGCGCTTCATCTCACACCTTACGTCAACTTGCAAGCCCTTCTTCAGACTGCTGAAGATAAATGCCAGCTTCGCGTGGATAGCACAATGCCAAGCTGCCTTTGGCCACATCAAGAGGCAACTATCCTAACTGCTGGTTCTCATGCCATCTCATCCTGGACGGCCACTCTTCTTGTACCTGTCTATCACGGCCTCTTCCATGGGCGCTATTTTGGGCCAACATGACACCATCGGTAGAGTTGAGTAGGCCATATACTACCTTAGTAAGAAGTTCACTAAGGTAGAAGAATGATATGAACTCATAGAGAAATACTGCCACTCATTGGTTTGAACGGTGAAAAAATTACCCACTACTCGGTGGTCTACCAGGTCCTATTGCTCAGTCGCCACGACCCCCTACACTACCTCTTTGACCAGCTGGCCATGGTAGGCTGGTGCATCAATTGGCAGATGCTCCTCGCCGAGTTCGACATCCGGTACGTGTCTCAAAAATCCAAGAAGGCCCAAGCTATGGCGGACCAACTGGCACACCAACCCCTGCTAGATTATCAGCCGTTGAAGGACTCATTCCTAGATGAGCCTGTCTTCACCATTGGTGAGCCAGATCCAGATTAGCCAGAACCCCATATCCTATACTTCGATAGAGCGGTTAATACCAAAGGCCGCGGAGTCGGGGTTGTCCTAGTGGATCCTCTAGGACAGATGCTGCCCGTAGCCAAGCGGCTTCTCTTCGCATGCCCCCACAATGAGGCGGAGTATGAGGCTTGCATCATGGGACTGCAACTCACACTAGAACACCAAGTCATGCATCTACACGTGTTCGACAACGCTATGCTGGTGATCTCCCAAACTCTCAACAGATGGAGGATCCGAGACCCCAAGTTTCAACCATACCAGGAACTCGTACTACATTTGGCAAAAAGCTTCCAGTTCGTTCACTTCCAACACGTCAACCATAAACACAACCTGTACAAAAACACTTTGACGATCTTGGCATCATGGGTAATGGTTATGGAAGGTGGAAGCATAGCAACAGAAGTCACAATGCTCCACCAGCTGGCTCACAACCAGGACGTCTATCGCCTCACGGAAGTCCCCAAGCAGGCAGACATTGGAACCTCAGCTTTATATCCAGCTAGCCACCCCAACACTCGGCAGACGGTCAACCCACGTGGAGAACCGGCCCCAGTTGATCGATCGGACAATGTAGACCCTGAGTTCCTAGACGACTGCCTGGGGGAATCACGGCAAGAAGGCCACCCCTGGTACTCAGACGTACAAACGTTCTTGGAAACTAGGGAGTTCCCACCCGAAGCCACCACGCAAGATCGATGTACGTTATCCAAGCTAGCAGCTAGCTACATCTTCAGTAGGGGACAGCTCTACAAGCAGTCTTACAACTAGACAGCAAAGTACATGGCTGCTGGGTCATCACCCGGTGCACAATCCCGGCTATCCACAACAGCCTATTCCCCTGAACCATTGGCTATATTCCTAGCGCATGCTGATCTCCCTTACTCGGTAGCCAACCAAACTACCATGGCTGCTGGCTAAACGCTTGGGTAAATAATTCAAATCTATTGGAAAGATATAACAAGATTTAATTACTTAAATCCCGTAATCAATCAATCACGTGGATCACAGGATTAAACCAAAACGTATGTAGGGTTTCCATCCCGGGATCACCCAAAATGGAAGGTAATTCCCTATATAAAGGGCCCTCCATTCCATGCAGAAGAGGGCTTTTTCCTGACGTTCTAAAGGTGTGATTTTGTAGGAGAGCAGCTCGGAGCACCAACATCCTATTGCCACACTGGAGCAAAGACTTTCGACCATCACCAACGTCTCCTTACAGGTAAGCCCCCTTCTCCCTTGCCATCATGCTTCCTATTTACCCTCTTTTCTTCGAACCCTGACTGTACTGGACCTTCCCCACACAAAAGGAATGGTCAGAGGATATGTCCGAGTATCATTCCTTAGGATATGCTTCTGAAGGTACCGGTAGCCTCCCTCCCTGTTAGGTAAATCCATCCGGTACAGTCGACATCAGTCCGGTCACGATCCCTTCGTCAAGTTTTTATATGGAAACCCATGTTTTCTTATGTGTTTTTATGAGCATATGGTTGGGTTTCTTTGTCCCTTTTCTTTGAAACGCCTGGCTGTGTCATGTCATCTCTGCATACAGACAGTCATCTCCCTAAAGGTGTCTGCCTCTCTCATCTTTCAAGATTGGGTGAACATCCAGCCCCAGACCCAAATGTCCAGTAGGTAGATGGGCAGACCCACCAGACCTATGGCTTTTCAGCTAGAGGTCCGTAGCGGTGGCTACCACGTCTATATTCACGTTTTTACCTATTTCCTGCTTATCTCACTTGGAGGAGCAAAGCTACCCCTCGAAGCCCTAGAAAGGCTTCCGAGATGTGGCCGTCGGCATGCATCCTTGCCAAGGTCGACCGTCTGGGTGTATGAGTATGTACGCCCTGATGGTTCCCCTTTACCAGGAGCAGCAAAGCTGCCCTCTTGAAGCCCCGAAAAGGCTTCCGGGATGAGGCCGTCAGCATGCATCCTTGCCAACACCAGCCATCCGAGTGTATGAGTATGTACACCTTGACAGTTCCGCTTTACCAGGAGAAGCAAAGTTGCCCTCTTGATGCCCTGGAAAGGCTTCTGGGATGAGGCCGTCGGGATGTATCCTTACCAATGCCGGCCGTCCGGGTGTATGAGTATGTACACCCCGACGGTTCCCCTTTACCAGGAGGAGCAAAGCTGCCCTCCCAATGCCCTGGAAAGGCTTCCAGGATGACGCCATCAGCATGTATCCTTGCCAACGCCAGCCGTCTAGGTTTATGAGTATGTACACCCCAACGGTTCCCCTTTACCGAGAGGAGCAAAGTTGCTCTCCCGATGCCCTGGAAAGGCTTTCAAGATGAGGCCGACGTCAAGCAACCTCACCGATGCTAGCCATTTGAGTGTATGAGTATGTACACCCCGATGGTTCCCCTTTACTAGGAGGAGCAAAGTTGCCCTCCCGATGCCCTGAAAAGGCTTCCGGGATGAGGCCGTCGGCATGAGTCCTTGCTAACCCTAGCCAAACTAGGTACACGAACTCATCCCCAGTAGGAGAGGTGGAATGTCAGGTGAACGCCGATCCCCTTACCCAGCAGTCCAACATTCCAGCCGGCTAGCTCACTAGACCTCCGACTCTTCAGCCAATGGTCCATAATGGTGACCACCATGCCTTTCTCTCTCTCTTTTTCTCACTGGATCCCATGTGAATCCTTGTATTGGTTGATTTTCACTTGCTTTACCGGAAGGAATAAGACTATTCCTTCCGATCCCCTAGAAATTCTTCCAGGATGAAGCCATGTTTGGCTGGGCTGACTATTGTTGTATTCCATTTTTAGAGCCGTAGAGAGGCCAAAATTACCCGAGCTATCTAGGGGTGCCTAACACCTTCCCCAATAGTACCTTAAGTTTCACTTCTAGTTCTCTCATTTTCTGCATAGTTTTATAGGATTTTGCATCGTTTCTTCAGTTTTCGCCATTTTGATGGCGGAAGGACACTTCCCCATCTAGTTTTCCTTGTTTTCTACGCAAGAATAAGGTGGTGACTCCATTTAACGAGCCATCCACCCCATGTGGCGATGTGCTCCCTCAATCACCTTTCAATTCTCTATACCTCAGCCAATCTGCTGGCTCTGCTGGCGGAACCCCATAGGCTTCCGGGTGATAGCTTGATGGAAGAGAGCATATACACTGCCACATTTATATTCGTGTTTTCACCTATTTCCCGCTTATCTCACTGCGAGGGGCAAGGAGGGGCAAAGTTGCCCTCCCGAAGCCTCGGAATGGCTTCTAGGATGAGGCTGTTGGCATGCATCCTTGCCGGTGCTGGTCGTCCGGGTGTATGAGTATGTACACCCTGATGGTTCCCCCTTTATCGGGAGGAGCAATGCTGCCCTCTCGATGCCCCGAAAAGGCTTTCAGGATGAGGATGTCTGCATGCATCCTTGCCGACGTCGACCATCCAGGTGTATGAGTATGTACACCCCGACGGTTCCCCCTTTACCAGGATGAGCAAAGCTACCCTCTCAATGCCCCAGAAAGGCTTCTAGGATGAGGCCGTCGGTATGCATCCTTGCCAACGCCAGCCGCCCAGGTGTATGAGTATGTACACCCGCACGGTTTCCCTTTACCAAGAGGAGCAAAGCTACCCTCCCGATGCCCTGGAAAGTCTTTCGGGATGAGGCCGTTAGCATGAGTCCTTGCCAACCCTGGCCAAACTGGGTGCATGAATTCTTGTCCCCAGTAGAAGAGGTGGAATATCTGGTGGACGCTGGTCCCCATACCTGGCAATCCAGCGTTCCAGCCGGCTAGCTCACCAAACCTATGGCTCTTCAGCCAACTGTCCATAATGGTGACCGCCATGCCTTTCTCTCCCCTTTTCTCACCAGATCACATGTGAATCCAAGCATTGGTGGATTTTCACTTGCTTTACTAGAAGGAATAAGACTATTCCTCCCGATGCCCTAGCGAATCCTCCAGAATGAGGCCGTTAGCATGCATCCTTGCCGACGCCAGCCGTCTGGGTGTATGAGTATGTATACCCGCATGGTCCCCCTTTACTGGGAGGAGCAAAGCTGCCCACCCAAAGCCCTAGAAAGTTTTCCAAGATGAGGCCGTGTTTGGCCAGGCTGGTTATTGTTGTATTCCATTTTTAGAGTTGGAGAGAGGCTGGGATTACCTAGACTATTTGGGGGTGCCTAACACCTTCTCCAACTATACCTTGAGTCTCGTATCCAGTTCTTTCATTTTCTACATAGTTTTACATGATTTTACATCATTTCTATGGTTTTTACCATTTTGACGATGGAAGGATACTGCCTCCTCCGATTTTCCTTGTTTTCTACGTAAAAATAAGGTGGCGACTTCGTTTAACAAGCCATCCACCCCACGTGGCGATGCGCTCCCACAATCACCTTTCAATTCTCTATACCTCAGCCCATCCGCTGGCTCTGCTAGCAAAACCCCATGGGCTTTCGGGTGATAGCCGAATGAAAGAGAGGGTACACTACTTTTTCTAAGATTCCTTTAATTTGCTTGTTAGCACTTTCAACTTATCCACTAGTTTGAGGATGGTAAGGGGTAACTAACCTATGTAACACTCCATATCTTTTCAATAACTTTTCAAAGTTTTTGTTACAGAAATGAGTTCCCCTATCATTGATAATTTCTCTTGGAATACCAAATCGAGACATTATGTTGGATTTTAAAAATCTCATCACTATTATAGAGTCATTAGTTTTAGTAGGAATTGCCTCTATCCACTTGGTTACATATTCTACTACTAGGAGGATATAAACAAAAGCATTTGAATTTGGAAAAGGTCCCATGAAATCTATACCCCAGACATCAAAAACCTCTACTTCTTGGATAGGATTTAATGGCATCATATTTCGTTTTGTAATTCTTCCTACTTTTTGGCATTGAACACATTTTTTACAATAATCATATGCATCTTTAAATAATGTTGGCCAATATAGGCCACTATGAAGCACTTTTAAAGAAATATTTTTAGCTCTAAAATGTCCTCCAGCAGGTTGATCATGACAAATTGACAACACTGATTGAGTTTTAGCTTCTGGGATACATCTCCTTACAATCTACTCATGGCATTACTTAAACAGGTAAGGATCATCCCGAAAGAAATATTTAACCCTCAAAAAGAACATTTTCTTATCTAAATTGGACCAATCATGAGGTACTAAACCTGTAGCCAAATAATTAACTATATTAGCATACCATGGGTAGGGATTTAGAATAAACAATTACTCATCTAGAAATGTATCATCTATTGGTGGATTAGGTAGGAATGAAGCATCTAATCTTGACATATGGTCTGCCACGGTGTTTTCACAACCTTTCTTATCCTTAATTTCTAAGTCAAACTCTTGCAATAGTAAAATCCATCTTATAAGCCCTGGTTTAGCATCTCTTTTAACTAACAAATACTTAAGTGTTGAGTGATTAGTGTAGATGATAGTGTGCCTATTAGATATGACCTAAACATTTCTAAGGTAAAAACCACTGCTGGAAATTCTTTTTTAGTTACACTGTAATTGATTTATGTTTCGTTCAATGTCTTGCTAGCATAATATATTACTCTTGGTAGTTTGTCTAATTTTTAACCTAGAACTACACCTAATGCATAATCTGATGCATCACACATTAATTCAAAAGGTTGAGACCAATCAGGTGCATAAACTATAGGTGAGGTGGTTAGGGCTTCCTTAAGAAATTTAAATGCTTTTGTACATTCTTCATTAAATTCAAATTGTGCATCCTTAATTAATAATTGAGTTAAAAGTCAAGCAATTTTACTAAAGTTTTCAATAAATCTTCTATAAAAACCAGCATGTCCTAAAAATGCTCTTATATCTTTAACGGTTCTAGGAATAGGTAAATTAGATATTAATTCCACTTTTGCTTTGTCAACTTTTATGCCTTCAGTAGAAATAACACATCCTAAAACTATTTCTCGTTTAACCATAAAATGGCATTTTTCCTAGTTTAACACTAACTTTTTTTGTTCACATCTCTCTAGTACTCTCTGTAAATTAATTAAACATTTTTCAAATGAGTCCCTATATATGGAAAAATCATTCATAAATACTTCTAAAAGTTCATCTATAAAATCAGTGAAGATGCCTGTCATACACCTTTGAAATGTAGCAGGTGCATTGCATAGCCCATAAGGCATACGACTAAAGGCAAATGTTCCAAAAGGACATGTAAAAGTTGTTTTCTCTTGATCCTCAAGTGAAACAGGGATTTGATTATAACCTAAATAGCCATCTAGGAAACAATAATACTCATGCCCTACCAATTTTTCTAACATTTGATCTATAAAAGGAAAAGGAAAGTGATCCTTCCTAGTTGCTGCATTCAGTCTTCTGTAATCTATACAAACCCTCCAACCAGTTTGAACTCTACTTGGAACTAATTCCTTGTCGTTTTTCACAACTATTATCCCATATATTTTTGGTACTACTTGAACTGGACTCACTCAAGAACTATTAGATATTGGATAAATTATGTCATTGTCTAACCACTTCAGAATTTCCTTTTTAACAACCTCTTTAATATTTGGATTTAATCTTCTCTGTGGTTGCCTAACAGGTTTAATTTCAGATTCTAGATTAATCCTATGTTGGCAAATAATTGAAATTATACCTTTTATGTCTGACATTTGCCATCCCATTGCTCCCTTATGCTTTCTCAACACTTTTAAAATATTTTCTATTTGTATTGATGTTAAATCAGAAGCAATAATGACCGGTAGATTCTAATTGTTCTCCAAAAATGCATATTTTAAATTTTCTAGAAGTGGTTTCAACTCAAGCACTGGGTATTCTGAAGTTAATGATTCTTTATCTTTTTCAAATTGTTCTTCGTTTACATCCATATTCTTAGTTTGCTCAAAGATTTCCTCTTTCAACATTTCTTCATTCGATATTACACATTTTTCAACATGATCTAATTCCTCTACATTTAAGTCCTCATCTATTTTAAAATGTTTCAATTAGATTAACCTTAAAATGTTTAAATTGAAGCTCTTTAAAGTTCTTCTTAACTCCACTAAAAATATTTAGTTCTAATTTTTGATCACCCCAAGCTAATTCCATCCAACCATTTCTACAACTTGTGCAAGCATCTACTGTAGCTAAAAATGGTCTTCCCAAAAATTATTATAGCTTGATCTTGAGTTATACTTGAAACTTTTGTTTCCATTACAGTAAAATCAACAGGGTAGACAAACTTCATAACCCTTACCAAAATGTTTTCCACTTTTCCTAAAGGTATTCTTATTGATTTATCTGCTAGCTGAATCACTATTCTTGTAGGTTTGATATTATCCAATGTTAACTTCTCATAAATAGAACTAGGCACGACATTAATTCCAGCTCCTAAGTCTATTAACACTGTATTAAATTAACAATCCCCTATATAGCAGGAAATAACAGGAGTTTCTGGATCATTTAATTTTTCAGGTACAGGATTAATTAACATGGAGCTTACCTTGTTAGCTAAAAGTGCCTTTTTTAAGATTTTCTTCCTTCTATTCTTGGTACAAAGAGTTTTGAGATATTTGGCATAAGAAGGAACTTGTCTAATAATTTCCAATAATGGGATATTGACTTTAACTTGTTCAAATATTTTACTGATTTGTTTCATTTCTTGATTCTTAACATTTCTCATCCTATGTGGAAATGGAAAGTGCTTTTCGTTTATTAACTTCTCTTCATTTATAACTTCTTTCTTTTCAATTTCATTACTATTTTTAGATTCTTTACTATTTTGAGATTCTGTATTATCCTCAAACTTAGCATCAGCCTTGTCTTCTAGACTAGATTTTTCTTTAATTTCCTCTTTCTTTGTAACATTGTCTTTAATTTGTTCTTGTTTATCATCCTCTTTTGGACCTTCATAAGTGACACCAAATCTTAATATTATACTTACATCTTTTAATTCTTCTTTTGATACATTATTTGTTACAGGAGCATTAAAATCTTCTTCTAAGTTAAGGGTGGCTAATACCTCAGATGGTCCAACTGAACAGTCCCTTACCAAATAATCAAGTAATTCATACCCTTCTCAGATTTGATCTTTTTCCTTAAAATTTTCAGCTTCTGCAGCTCTATAGAATTGATTTGGTGTGAATGTTGCACAAGTATCTATAGGTTCTTGCTAGAAACTTCCATCTTATTCAGATAAATTAGAGTTCTTTACAAATAAGTCAATGGATCTTTAAATTTCATCTAACTTCTCCATACAATTAAATGCAGTTAAATCATTATATTGATTTTCTTCCATTACCTCAAATGGTTGTATATTCTTCTCTATATATGAAATGTTTTCTAATGAATTCACCTCTAAATAATTGTAATTTCCATTTGAGTTCACCCAACTAAAATCATTGTTTTCATATTCATTAAACATTTCACTGTCTTTCGTTTTCTGTATTGATTTATCATATCTATTTAGCAATTTTTGAATTCTTGTGATATTCTTTGCTTACTATAATTCTAATCAATTCCAGTATTAATTGGTAATTTATCTCCAACATTTGATATACCTGTATCAGTACTTTGAACACTCTGATCATCTTGTAAGATTGACCAATTTGAATAATTTTCATTTTGTAATTCATTCAATCTATTATACTCTTCAGTATTTCATATTGTTTTATCAAGTTTATCCATTAATTGTTGGATTTGTAGTGATATATTTGATTGGTAATTTTGATTTTCATTCATATGATTATACTTTGAATAATAATTCTGCATTCCTGAATTGCCATTACAATTCCACAAATTAGAATTGTCATTCTAGTTATAATTATTTTGGGAATTAACATTAAGTCCTTCTAAATCATGCTGTGAAGAGTAGTCATTAAACTCCATAAGTAAATAATCTCTTCTAACATAATTAGAATATTATAATCCTCATAACTAGTCCCTAGAACAATCCCAAAATCACCCCTATACGAGTTATAATAGTCCATTATATAATTCAGAATTTAAATACAAGACTTTACTCTAGAATAGCAATAAGACTATGAAATAGAATTTAACAGCAGTAATGCACATAAATCATATTGTAGCCCTAGCTAATACCAAAATATGAAAAAGCAACACCAATTGCAAGAATTTAAGCAATCACTGGCAACAGAGCCAAAAACTTGTTACTCCGTAAAAACGTGTAATTCTTTTCTTATATAAATTGTATGTGCGAAATATTTTAATTCACCTCAAGTGCACAGGTTCAGATGTAATTAGTGTACAAGTACTGGTTTGTCCATAGGGATTAGCTTTTTCTTGGTGTTTAGTTGAATTAGTGACTTCAATTAAGTGAAATAATTGATTAAATATCTTATAAGCAATGTCATGGTTGCCTTGTTCCAATTAACCACTAGGATGGTCTTTAAATAACGATTGTGTTACACTTTCCAGAGGATTTTACTTTCAAATATTCAATTTTTCTTAAGCTTTAACATTATACACTTCAGTTTGTATAAAATTTAACGTTTTGCATAGAAGAAGCACTTAACCCTCGAGGTAGCTCGTGGGTAAACGTCTCTACCCTTGAACATACCCGAGCGTTGTGAGATAATTGTGAGTTTCAAATGTAAAAACAGCATGATTCAAATTGGTTGAAACTTCTAAGAGTTGAATGATTATATTTTTGGTATTTTTATATATTTCAAAACACAACACACAATATAATGCAAGAAACACAATACAATACAAACAACTTGTAAAAGTAAGAATACAACATTTAACATTACAACAAATATAAAAACATAGTCTAATTTACCATAACTAAGTTGATAAAGTGTGTGATTGTAGATTTGAGTGTAGTTGTAAAAGCGTTAAGTAAAATAAAGAAAATAAAAATGGAAAGAACACCAAATGATTCACTGTAATTCCTCCCTTTGAAACTTTCTTAGGTTGGGAACTTCTCTTTGTCTTTACTTTTGATCCACTAGGTCATCAATCTAGCAGGCCTTTCTTTCGACCTTACAGTGAGATTTTGGGGCATCAATCCGCAATTACACAAAGGAATAGAGGAGGAAGCAGCCAGCGTCGAGAGTCTCTTCTTCAAGGATACACTCAAGTTGAGAAAAGAATAGCAAATACACTACGCGAATGGTTGGAGAAGAGGAGGTTGTCAATCTCCTCTCGAAAGAGATGAGTGGGTGGAGGATGGAAGATGAAGAAGATGGAAAATGCTCTGTAAATGGTGGATGAAGGAAGAAGAGGGGGCGGCGGGGCTTAGTTCCAAGGCTACGAGACTATTTTATAGATGGGAGGATTGGCAATTTACGAGCTGGCAGTTGACAAGGGTGTGGTGCACGTCCAGACATGTGAGATCATCCCATGCAATCCACTACTTCAGCCTGTTCGTCCATGTTCTTCATGGTTGAGCTGCAGTTGAATTAATATTTAATTCTGCTTTGTTACGTAATTCTTGTAGTTACTTATTGAATTTCCCTGCAAATACTTAAGAAATACCTTTCGTGAAACGCATCATATTATAGGAGAAATAATTCATAACATTTAGATCTTAACTGTAATTGCAATTACTTTAATATCAATGAAATTCATTACACAGAACAAACTGGGTACAGGTCTGAGGGGAAACTAGTTTACCCTCGTGTAAGTTCGTAGGTAAACCCTTAACGCTCATAGAATGGTCTGAGGGTAAACAGCGTAACCCTCGGACTTGCATTTAAGCATAAATCACGAGTTTTTCTCTATATATTAATCATTCTATTAGCAACCTAAAGAGTCAAATGTCAATCATTCATTCCTTTCTCAATAGGTAATAAACATAAACATAATTAATGACTCAAAACGTAATTCATGCATTCATGAATAATCGTGCATACTGCTCAAAAGTATAATTAACCTTGTAATCATCATAATTCAATGTAGAATGCAAATAAAACTCATTAAAACACATGAATTAATATCAATAAAATGCACACTTTTAAGTCTGAACAACCTATTCCGTGAGGATTCACCTGACGGGGAGGGCGGATGCCAGTACCTTCGGAAGTGTATCTGAAGGAATGAAACTCGAGCACATCCTTCCACCTTTCCCCTTGCGTGGGGAAGGTCCAGTCCGGTCATGGTTGCAAAATGCATGAGGCTAACTAGAAGACATGACAGCAAGAGAGAAGGAGACCGTCCTCCTTGGCACAGGCAGCCTTGTGGGGCCGTAGGGAGGGGCTCCTCTTGCCTGAAGGATAGGGAGTTTACCTGCAAGGAGAAGCCGGTGGTGGTCAAAAGTCCTCGCTCTGATCAGCGCACCCAGAAATCCTTCATCCTTCAACGAGTTTGGGATGGAGTCATCAACAAAAAGCTTGAAAACTCTGCTCCGAAAACTCTGAAAAAGCTCTCCTCCAAAAAGCCTTCATTTGCATGGAACGGAGGTGCCCTTATATAGGGAATTACCTTCCATACTGGGTGATCCAATGATGGTAAATCCAAATATGTTTTAATTCAATCCCGTGATTTACGTGATTGATTAAATACAAGATTTAAGTGATTAAATCTCACCGTATCTCGACATTCTCATTTGAATGTTTCACCCAGGTGTTAACCGGCGGTCGTGGCTGATGGGCTGGTAACCGAGTGAAAGGTATTGGTATGCGATAGGAGCTTAGCCCATGGTTCGGGGGAAAGGCCGTGACGGGTAGTTGGGATTGTGTGTTGGCTTATGACCTAGTGGTCGAGTACTTCACCTCGGTACTTAGTCTCGGTTGAGTGGGGATGTGGTATTGAGCTTTACCCTATGGCCATCGTAACCTTACTAACTTTACTTTACACACGGTCATAAACTTTATGGGCTTTACTCAACGCTTGGCTGTAACGTTACAGGCTTTACTCTACGGCCCACCATAACATTACAAACTTTACCTTACGCCCCCTGCTTGGAAACAGTGCTTCCATTTTGGAAAGCCTTATATTCGCAAAAGTTCTGTCTAGCCGATGCACCTGCCACAAAGAATCACTGAGTGCTAGCGGGAGTTTTGTCTTGGGCATGGAACTACTAGACGTTCTTCTCTCCTTTGGCAGGCAGCAGGTGTGGTACCAGGTACTTGCAAGTTAGCTACCAGCTACTTGTGGGTGGGCAGTCGTGCTCTTCCGTTGAGTCCTTCACAAGGGTGAAGGAGAGTCTTTCTTGCTTAGGGAAGAGTTGAGGAACCAACCGCCAAGGTGATGTACCGGCCGACCGATTGGTTGCCGGATGATTTACCCAGCAACTCGATAGGTGTTGAGCATGGGGATCAACACCAAGTAACCTGAAGATGGAGACCGGTGCTAGTGCTACGAAGAGAATCTCAAGAGGACATAAAGGAGCTACTCTAAAGTCAATCTCCAAGTGGGAGATTGTTAGGATAGTAGGTGTGGAGACTGCCTTTGCGTGGAAAGAGATCAGCCTAGTTGGAGGTTATGAAGGTTTAGAGTTACTATAGCAGTCTAGATAGTCTAGAGTTATTGTAGCAGTATGAAGGTCCAGAGTTGCTGTAGTAGTTTGAAGGTCTAGAGTTACTGAAGTAGTTTGGAGAGTCTAAACGTACTATAGTAGGTATACACAAGCTTAAGAGTGGAGTTCTGGAAGCCTACAGTTACTGTAGCAATTTGAAGTTCTAGAGTTGCTATAGTAGTCTGAAGGCCCAGAGTTAGTGTAGTAGGTGTGCACACCATGTGCGTGGCTTCGAGATTTTGCCAAATCTCCAGATTCCCTCAAGTGGCTTGTATAGTATGTAGAGAAATAAGTTGGGCTCGACAATTTAGCATAATCTCTAGACTAACTTCTACGAGTTATTACTGTGCATTGTATCAGTAGGCGATCAACGGTTAGGATCTATTACTCTGTAGTTAGGGTTAAGTGTTGCCCTGTAAATAGAGACTTTTATAACCCTGTAATGTTGCTAAGACGTGCCATAATAGTGAGATTACGCAACCCAACACCCATGGAGTAGGCATTGCTGAGCCATGTAAATTCTATGCATATTTTCTTCTCTTCTTCTCCCAGTTTTCTTGATGAGGTTGTGTGCATTAAGAGGAACATGCAATCCACAAGGGGCACAAAATTCACAACACACCCTTTTCATGTATGTCAAAAAGGGGGAGAAAAATGTAATAAGGCATAAGTTGCAATAGGAGTTAAGTTTTATCTTTAAAGTTAAGGTATAGTTTTGACATTATCAAAAATGGGGAGATTGTTGAGAACTCACCTTCTTTAAGTTTTGATGATGTCAAACAACTTGACATAGAGCAATAAAGATATGAAGAAATCAAGTCAAGATACAAAGTTAGAAAGAAAGAATGAAGTGTACGAAGATAGAAAGCCATCAAGCTTCTAAGTCCCCAAACGGAAGTTCCGTCAGAGTCAAGCAAAATAAAATGGAAGTTCCGCTAAAGCCATTTTAAATAAAAATGGAAGTTTTGTCAAAGCCAAGCTATATAAAATGGAAGTTCCACTAGAGCCAAGTTAAATAAAAATAGAAGTTCCACTAGAGCCAAGCTAAATACAATGAAAGTTCCATTAGAAAAGTCCTGAAGTTCATAACTCCATGGCTCACTGTAAAGGTAAGATCATAAGTCTACGTCTCACCATAAAGTTATGACCATAAGTCAACAACTAGCCATATGGTTATCACACAGAATTTTCACTAAGTCCTAAACCTTACTGCTTCCAAGGAATGTTCACTCTAAACCTTCCTGACAGCATGTAATGTTTTGACCCAAAAATATTTCCTATGATTGTCACCCATAAAATTAAGTTCATCTACACATTATACATCTAGATAGAAAAAATTGGAACATCATTCGGATATCTAAATGGTTATCCGAATTTTTCTGTAATGTAATATATCTTAGAAATTCCTTCCAAGTCAAATTTAGATAATTGTTTTTAGTAAAACGTTATTATGAATTCACTTCAGAAAAAAATGGAACATGATTCAGATACCCAAATGGTTATCTGAAATGAATATTTCATCCAACAATAAATCTCGTAAATCAAGGAATTTAGGAAAATCGTTATAATGATTTTAGAAAATCATTTTAACGAATTTTGAACTTAAAATGACACTTAGGCAAGTTTTTGAAAGATATTTAATTTGAGAAATAATCTAGGAGAATTCGTAATTTTGGATACTTAAGATATAATGACTTATTGAGATTATTTATGACTTTGGAAAGTTTTCAAAATATTTAGCCATTTAAGATTAGATCTTAAAATCATGATTTGATACAAGAAAATCGTTATAATGATTTGAAAAAATGTTATAACGAATTTGGACTGCCTGTTGGATTGATTTTGCATCTATAAATAGGAGCACAATATAACCCATTCACACACCTTTCACTCATGAATGTTCACTCCCCTTCTCATGACTTTGGTAATCACATCTCGGACTCTTTTCGAGGAATTTTCATGCTTCAACGGAATGAGATCTTGAAGGTGCAAAAGCTTAAAGTTCAAATTCTTCACTTCTTCAAGGTGAAATTGTTTTGATTGGATTGTAAGGGATTGGTTTTGTTTCTCTTGGTTGGTTTGACGTGTGTTTGACCTAAAACACACGTGGGTACTCCTATTGGAGTGGTCAGTTGAAGAGTTCGACCTCAAACTCTTGTTGGTTGGAGACCTTAAATCCTTGTTGGTTGAAGGATTCGACCATAAATCCTTGGTCAGCTAGAGGATTCGACCTTAAATCCTTGTTGGTTGAAGGATTCGACCTAAATCCTTGTTGGTTGAAGGATTCGACCTAAATCCGTGGTTGGTTGGAGGATTCAACCTAAATCCTTGGTTGATTGGGGAGTGCAACCACAAACTCCTGTGTTGGTTGGTTGGAGGGTGTGACCACAAACTCTTGTTGTAGTTGGTTGAGTGTATGACCATAAACACTCTATTTGTAATCATTTTAATAGTAATTAGATTAGGTTCAAGCTTCTTAAGCTTAAAGGTGGATGTAGTTAGTTGGTAAACCACCTAAAAATCTCTGTATGCTTTATTTCCATTGCATTTTGCTTTCAATTTTGTATTTAGGTTTATTATGCGTTATTCAATTTCGTTTTCGCATCGATTCGATTATTTGCACTTTGATTATTTCGTATCTTAATTAAATTCGTACGAAAACCCTTGAAAATTTGTAAAACCACTATTCACCCTCTCTCTAGTGGCCATGATCGATCCTAACAAAAATTGGTTGGTGCAGGAGAAGTACTACTAGAAGTTCCTCTTCAGACCATAGGAAAGTTTGTTTGTGCAAGAGAAGTACCAACGGAACTTCCGCTCCAAACCACAAGAAAAATTGCTGATGAAGAAGTGACAATGAAAAACCCAAGGACGAACAGAAGTTCCATCCTAAACCACAGGAAAATCCGTTGATGCAGAAGCAACTGAAAATGAAAGCAAAGGATCAAGGGAAGTTCTACCACACAATAGGAAACTTCGTTGATGTAGAAGCAACTGGAAATGAAAGAAGCTAAGGACTAGCGAAAGTTCTGTTAGATACCATAGGAAAATCCGTTGACATAGACACAACTGCAAATGGAAGAAGTCGAAGACGAACTTTCGTTTTGCCAAAGACAATAGGAAAGTTCGTTCAATCAAAGTCAACCAGTTCAACGAATCATTTTTCTTAAGAACATCCATGCAAAGGCATCGGATATTCCATCAAGAACCACCGCATTTTCTCTCCAAGTCATAGGAAAATCTGTCCACTAAGTAATCACACTTAGAAAACTATACTTAATACACTTTAGACAAAAAAAATTGGGATATGATTCAAATATCCGAATGATCATCCAAATTTCTCTATAAGGAAATTCATCTTAGAAATTCCTCCCAAGTCAATTTCAGTTAATAGTTTTCAGCAAAACGTTATTTTAGAAAAAATCGGAATACAATTCGTTATTCTGAATTTTTTAGAAAAAAAATTCAGAATATAATTCATTATTCCAAATTGGTTTCCGATATGAAAAATATAACTATTGAAAAGGTTTGACCAAATCAAAGTAGCCATTTATACCATTCAAGCTCAATGAACCTATAAATAACACTTGGATAAGAGCTCCAAAGAACCTAATCTTTTGATACACATACTATTACACTCAAATGATCACATAGAACAAGTTTTAGCGTGGATTGGTTGATTCATTTGGTTTCTAAGTATTTTTCTTGTGCTTAAGCTTCTTCCTCATTCTCATTGAAAGCACTTACACAAGCACGAATTTTGTGATTGGTCATTTTGTTTTCTAATTAGTTGGTTTGTTGAGTTTCTACCTAAAAACTCAAGATTGTGATTGGTTTAAGTGTTCAACTTGAAACACTTGATTGGTTGAAGAATTTGACCTCAAATCTTTAGGTATTAGTTGAGGAGTGTGACCTTAAAACCTTTGTACTGATTGGTTTAGTGTTCAACCTTAAGCACATTCTATAATTGGTTCTTAATAGTAGATTAGACTTAAACTCAAGCTAAGATATTTTGGAAGTAGACATAGTTGATTGGTAAACTACCTAAAAAATATTGGTGTTCATTCTATTTACTATTTTTATTGTTCATATTTATCAAAATGATTGCAAACGAATTTCGATTAATTTTTAAAAACGTTATTCACCCCCCTTTGGCGCACCAATCTGCACTTTCAACTTGTGCCTATAAATTAAATGTAACTCTTCTATTCATAATGAAACATACAAGAGAACTTTGTTCCTTCCTTTTTCACCTTCTCTTCCTTCCTTTCTCTATATTCTTCAACAGATTTGGAGGTTGATACCATGAGAGAGATGGAAGAATATAAAAAGGCTGGAAAAGGAGCAAGAGAAAGTGCTTGCTAGCTAGGTTAGCTCTCAACTTTAATGCTCCACACTAATGAGGTTAATTAAGTGTGTATATACGGCAGATACTAATACAATGTACACCATAGTAATGATACATAATTGCAGACAGGGAACACTACATTCTATTTGGGATAAGTTTATCTTTAGACAAGAAAAAAAAGAGGTGTTTTCGTGGAGTAGAGGAAAATTGATCGACTTTAACAAAGATTAGTATATATGACATTAAAAGACATGCACATGCTTACACGCACCACGAGATTGATAAATACGTTCCAATCATTGTCCGACAATATGACTACCTCAACCAGTGAGCCAAGATTGTTAAGATAAAAAGATATTTCCGTGAGGATAATATAGTTGAGACATAAGCATGCTGTATCATTCTATAAACCAAGGAAATAGGATTTCGGGCTCTTCCTCTTCTTCAATGTCATCCGCAAGGGCTGAGCTGAGGTTGTCCAGAGCCGTGCCATCCTGCTGTTGGGCGCTGAACTGATGGGACTCGGACTTTCCGGTATGTACAGCTTTTTTTAATATCATTACGAACAATATCATTCATCCGTTTCGTTGCCATTCACCTGACGGCATAAAATAATCTAATATCGAAGCAAATAGGCCCACCGTGTGCCAGCGACGAAAGCTTCGAGGTGTGGATTGAACCACACCACATATCTCGGCATCTCCCGTCTACTCACCCGGTGCAGGTGAAACGAGCAATCCTTCCGTAGAAGTCGAAGCACGACCACTTCTTTCAATGTGTACAGGGGGACAGTACCGCCTGGTGTCGATTATAATTAAACCGTAAAGTCACGGAAAGCATGCAGGTAGAAAAGAATCAGCAATCCCCACATGTTCGGCCCTGCCCGTGGCGGCAGTAGAGCGTCTCGTACGTGTCGAACTCTACGTCCACCGCAGAAGTGTGGCCGGAACTGATTACCACAGCAAGCACAAATATAACGGAGTGGAGAGGCATGTTAATTAATTCGTAAGGTTGTTTATAGACACCGATCGAATGCACGCATCATTAAGAATTAGAAAGCGAATCATCCGGTCGTACATATCTTGTCATTCAGTGCTCCCTCGTGCGCCTGTTCATCATTTTTAACCCACTCTCCCAGAAAAAAAATACTACCAGCATTCGTACATACATACCGCTTATATATATATAGCAACCATTCTAGTGTGGTTACCACAATACAAGGAGTAGTGGAGTGAATAATGGATCCAGCTTCTTCTTCTTCTTCTCCGTCCTCCTCCAATCCATCCTATTCATTTTCTTTCTCTCCCTCAGCATCCTCTTCTTCCTTGGCACCGCCATCGATTTTAAGACCAATCGTAGCGCCAGAATACCCGTCGCCGGCGACACTGGACCTTTCTCTCTCTCTTTCGCTGACCCCTCCATCCCAGGAGAGAAGAGGCGGCAGCTTCAGGCTTTTCCCGTGCCTCTTCTGTAACAAGAAGTTCTTGAAGTCCCAAGCTCTTGGAGGTCATCAGAATGCGCACAAGAAGGAGAGGAGCGTGGGAGGAGCAGGCTGGAACATCAGTTCGACCACTGATGGCGTTACGGATCTTCACTCTTCTTTTTTCCATGCTGAACAACTCTACTACGTTGGTGCTGGAGCAACTGCCGGCGTGATGCGTAATAATACTGGCGCTCGCGGTGATACAACGTGCAACGTCGTGCTCAGCGGCGACCCAAGCCACTTCTTTCGGAATCGTGCGACCTTCACCGCCGCCGCTACCAATGCTAGTTGCTGTAGTGGAGGTGATGGAATTTTCCGCCCACCACAGTTGTCGCCCGACCTGAACTCCTTTTCCTTGAGTGATGGCAAGCAGTTGGACCCCCCTTCTTCTTCTTCTTCTTCTTCTTCTTCTTCTTCTTCGTCTGCAGCTTTCGTTTCCAATCAACAAGATCTCGCCACAGCTCCCGATCTTGCTCTGAAATTATAGGGGATCTGACAACTTGATGTCGGAACATTTGTACTGGCGCCATTGCCGCTGCCTATTTTCCTCGTTAATCTGCTTTTAAGTGCTTCTGCTTCCCTTTTAGGTTTTTGTGTTTCAAGTCTTCTTTGGTTGGGCGTACGTGTAATAATTAATTAAGGTGCGCTTCCAGGACAAATGCTGGTTTCGATCTCTTGACAATTTGTAGCAAAGAAGCTGCTTTAAATTCTCCAATAAGCCGAATCAGATGCCTTAGAAAAAAAATCAGTTTCGTGAAAAAGGAACCCTTTTTTGGAAAAGTCGATCCAACTATAAAAAATTGGATCTTGTAAGGCATTCATGCCAAGCTTTTGAAAATTTTCTTTTGTTATTCCCTAAAAGTTCTCGTTGCGCGGTCATAATTTGACAAATCAACCTTGAAAAATTACAAGTCGTGCGATTCGTGCTCTTTCTTATTATTATAATTAATATTCCTTGTTCTTTCATTTACTGATCTTATTGTTTCCACGTACGTTTCATTTATGGTTTGATACTTTAAATTTTCTACTTTGCTTGTACGTACTATATATATATATAGAGGGCACGAGTTCTGCAGGCATTCGTCGATCGTAAGATCGACGGTTGAAATTGAAAAACATAAAAACACTTTCTCTCATGTACGTGAAATTTAAAAACACTGTCTCTCATACCACAGGTGAAATTTAAAAATACTCTCTCTCATCAGCAGGTGAAATTTCAAAACACTCTCTTTCATGCAACAGATGAAATTTAAAAACAGTCTTCTTTAACAGAAAAAATTCATTCACGTACGTATAATTAATTTTTCATTAATTACGAATACGGTCATTAAATTTGAAAGATGTTTGTGGATTTTTTTTATCTTAAATATTAGGGTGAAATTTTTTAAAGATAATTTGAT
>JAMKPZ010002126.1:0-36015 GCA_024699675.1 Amphibolis antarctica
AAAAGGCCGACCTAAATAAACAAAACAAGCAAACCACAAACAAGGCACACAGGATTTAACGTGGAAAAACCCCCTCAGAGTGAGGAGATAAAAAACCATGGTCCAACCAAATCCAACCGGCACTAATCTCAATAAGGTTACACAGTTCAGATCAGATCAACCAATACTCAACATGCATCTGTATCATCCATAAACAATGGAGAAAAACATCACAATGCAAACTAAGTAATCACTGCAACACTGACCCACTGATCACTATCGATCAATCCCAAATCAGTATATATTTTTGACTGAACTGCCCTGCCGGCTGAGGAGTGATGTACCACTGTGCGGAAGAGCACTTCACGCACGCAAACCGATGGTCATCGGACACAGCTGTCTGGGTCACGCACGAACCTTGGCGGAAGAACAGTTTTACGCACGCAAGCCGCTGGTCGCCGGACTGGCGCCGTCTGGGTCACGCACGCAAGCCGCTGGTCGCCGGACTAGCGTCGTCTGTGGGAACGAACCTTGGCGACGACCCCTTTGCGGGAAGCCGAACCTGCCGACGACCCTTTCACTCCCAACGCAGGCGGACTGCGCGTAGGTCGTCGATCGCCGGTGCCTCTTCGCGTGGATGTCTCTCCTTCACGTGCAATCGTCGATCGCCGGAGCTTCCACGCGCAGTCGTCAATCGACGAAGCTTCCACGCACGGAACGAACCCTCGATCTCGCCCGACGCCCCGACTCGCCGACGCGCGGATTTCTGCCCCTTTCTCGCGTCGTCTCCACTCGTCAGTTTCTCCTTCTGTTTTTCAAACAAAACCGAATAAAATGCATAGGAAATATTATTTGGGCCTTAAGATAAATGGGCCTAGATGGGGGACGGCCCAACAGTAATTACCACGGATGGCATCTTAGTGTAGGAGGCAGTCTTGGATGATGTGACTATCACAGGACGCAACTTAGTGTGGGGGTACGAACAAGGATCCACAAGCAATGTCTTACGTGGAAGCACAGATGAAGCACAGCGTCAGAGATGAGACGGGAGAGAAACAAACCCTTAATCTTATCCACCGGATGGGTCATCCGCAAGAAACAATAAAAAACAACGTGATGTCGGATCTGGTTCACCAGAGCATCCGAGATTCGGATAACAAAGAGAAAACAAACTACTTAAACAGAATAGAAAAAACAAACTACTTAAACAGAATAGAAAAAACAAACACAAGAAACCTACTAACACTCCCCCTTATACTAGGGTGTAAATATTAATGAGCCCTAGTTTACGAGCACAAGATTGAAATATGGTTTTCGGCAAAGGCTTGGTAAGGATGCCTGCAACTTGACGTTGAGAAGGAACATATTTTAATTTAATTTCACCTGCAAGATATTTTTCTCGAATGAAGTAGCAATTGATTTCCACATGTTTTGTCCTCTCGTGAAAAACAGGGTTCTTGGTGATTCGAAGAGTAGCCTTGTTGTCACAGTTGATTGTAACAGCTTCGTCCTGTAAAACACCAAAGTCAGCTAGAAGACGTTTCAGCCAAACAATCTCACATACCGTGATGGCCAACACACAGACTTCTGCTTCAACAGATGACCTGGCAACAACTTTCTGTTTCTTGGATTTCCAGGAAATCAAGGAACTGCCAAGCAACACACAATACTCAGTAGTGGATCTGCAAGTGTACAGGCACCTAGCCCAATCAGAGTCACAGTAAGCTTGCATAATTAGAATATTATCAGCTTTGAATAATATTCCTTTTCTAGGACTAAACTTCAGATAATGTAAAATGTGTAGAAGACCTTTAAAATGTGCAGTACTTGGATTCTGCATGAATTGACTATAAAAGTGCACAGCATAAGATATTTCAAGACGAGTAAAGGTAATGTAAATCAGCCTACCAATTAACCATTGGTACCTATGTAAATCACAAGGGTCAGCATCAGTATCAAAGGACTTTAAATCAATGCTAATCGGGACATCCTTGGGCTTGCAACCAAGTAAGCCTGCATCTTTGAGTAAATAAATGACATATTTCTATTGAGAAATAGTAATTCCAGTGTGTGATCTAGCCACTTCAATACCAAGAAAATATTTAAGCTCTCCCAAATTTTTGATTTTAAACTGTTTATCTAACAAGACTTTCAACTGATTAATCTCTTTCAGATTATCTCCTGTTAGAATCATATCATCAACATAAACAAGAATAGCTAGAAAAGAGTGACTGTCCCTTTTAATAAATAGACTAAAGTTGGCTCGAGAACAACTAAACCCCAATTTCTCCAAAGTTTCACTGAGCTTAAAATACCAGTTTCTAGGAACCATGCAACGACTTCTGCAGTAAACATACTTTATCTTTCCCTTCAAAAGTAACTCCTAAAGGCAATGTCTTATAAACTTCTTCATGTAAATCTCCATGAAGAAAAGCATTATTAACATCAAGTTGGTGCATATGCCATCCTTTCATAGCAGCGATGGAAAAAAGAGTTCTTATAGTATCTTGTTTGACAATCGAAGCAAAAGTTTCATTGTAATCTAACTCTTCCTTTTGAGTATAACCTTTAGCAACTAATCTAGCTTTATATCTTTCTATGAAACCATCAGATCGAAATTTAATCTTATAAATCCATTTACAGCCTATGAGTTTCTTACCCAAAGGGAGATCAACAATTTTCCAGGTTTTGTTGGCTTCCAAGGCTACAAGTTAAGCATTCATCGCCTCCTACAACCGAACATCTTGTTGAGCTTTTTCATAAGTTTGTGGCTCGTGGTATCCATAAGAGTAGAGACAAAAGCACAATGATTAGGACTTAAGTAGTGCAAAGAAATAAAATCTAAAAGAGGATGTTCAGATGAGCAAATAACAGTGGAACATATAAAATCGTGAAGGCATTTAGGTTTATGGATTGACCTGTTAGACCTCCTGATACTCAACCACCTGGACTTGGTGATACTCAGCCTGATTCACAGGAAAGACCTCCTGAGTGGCAATGTTGGGGAATTTCCATTCTCAAAAGGTCTTTCCTGTGAATCAGGCTGAGTATCACCAAGTCCAGGTGGTTGAGTATCAATAATTCCAGGTGCCTGGTCTTCACCTTGAGTAGGAGGAGGAATTTCCGAGTTGTCAGTGGGAACTTCCATATCTCTACCTGGAGAAGTAATATCAACAGGCACAATAACTTTTTTACTAGGAAAAATATTCTGCAAAGGAGTAACTTGAGTAGGAGGTGCAAACTCAGACTCCACTCTAATTGGAGAGCTTGCATCTTCCTTATGCATGCTTGCAAAAGGATAAACTTCCTCATTAAAATTGACATGCCTACTCACAAGGAATCTTTTACCTTCAAGGTCAAACAACTTGTACCCTTTTTGAGCATAAGGGTATCCAATAAAAGCACATTTAATTGCCCTAGCATCAAACTTGTGTTTAACATTATTGTTATGAGCATAAGCAAGACATCCAAATGATCTCATGTGACTATAATCAGGAGCAGTATTATACAAGAGTTCAAAATGTATTTTTCTTAGCAGAACACTTGTAGGAAGCCTACTTATGATGTAAGTGGCAGTAAGAATGCATACACTCCAAAAATATAGAGGCATTGAAGCATGAAATCTAATGGCATGAGCTACCTCAAGTAAAAGTTTGTGCTTACGTTCCACAATCCCATTTTGTTGAGGGGTGTACTCAAATATGAGGTGTCAACACCTTGCTACGTCTGTACTTCAACTCCACAATTGGTAAGCGATGACCTTCCAAATGACCTCCACCTAGAAGTCGAAGGTCTAAGCAATTGTACAACCTAAAGGGTGAGCTGGAGGATTATCACACCTATGCATCGGTGGCTCAACCTAGACATCGTTTGTCTAGGTGTTTTAGGAAGGTGAGTTGAGTTTTATCATTTTTAAAAAAATATATGATTTATGATAAAAATGTAATGATATTGGTTTTATTTTATAAATAGTAAAAAATGTAAAAATTATTTGATAAATATATTGTAGAACGTTATAGTATATAACGAAAAATGTAATTGCATAGTACCAAAATTCCTAGATAAAAGATGCACTAATTGTGCAATACTCTATTTCTTTACTCAATCATGGAGGAAGCTCTATTCGGCCAAAAGAACAGGAATTGTGAAAACACCACTGAGTGTGCGAGAGGAGATGGATGCTAATTCAAGCATCGAGGCTTGTTCAAAGGGAGGAACAATAGACTAGAGAAGAAAGAAAGGGTGATCAAAAAAAAAAGAAAATAAAAAATAAAGAAAAATGGATGAAAAGAAAGAAATAAAGAAAAAATAAAAATGAAGAATGAAAAAAAGTTTATTGGCATGCATGCATGTTAAACCTAAAATTTACCAAAGTACATGTATGTGTAAAAAACTGAAATCAAAATGCATATATGTATGTTGATATATAAAATATGTATATGCTTATACGAAATAAAGTTAATAACAAAAGCATATAAGATTATAAAAATGCATATGTGCTGTACTTATTTGAGTATTTCTAAAGTGTAAAATAGAAAAAGAAATGCTCTTCAATAAATATATAATGTTAAAATTCCAAAATGACATCAAAATATTTTAGATATCTAAATAACACCAATATATTTAGATATTAAGATAGAAATATCTAAATGACATATTTTGGATATCAGAAATATGTATATATATCCAAGTTGGAAATAGGATATTCTAAATATATAAAATATCCAAGATATAATCAAAATATTTTTGGATATAAAGAAATACAAATATCCAAATTGAAATTATTTATTTTGGATATGAATAAAATCAAAGTATATTTTAGACATTAAATATATAAATGGCCAAAATAAAAACTTAAATTAAAATCTACGTAAGTCTCACGTATAATTGAAACTTATATGAATTTAAACTTATATTTCACATTAAATCGAAATTCTTACAAAAGGAAAATTTAAAAGAAAGAGATAAAGGAAAAAAATAATAAAAAAGAGGAATCTTGGAAATCTAGACATGCCATTAAAATCCAAACTACAAATATTAAAAGGGTTCCGATCTTTTAGTGACACTTATAGAAAATCAATTTTACAGGTATTCAAACTTATGTTATTTTTTTGAAATTTTACTCTTTCCTAACATTAAAATTTATTTTGAATTAAAATCTATAAATTTAACATTAAATTGAGACTTATGTTAAATTAAATTTATAAGTTTCACTTAAAATTGATACTTATATACTAAATTAAAATCGAAGTTTCATATAAAATTGAAGCTTATTTGAAAATAAATATTAAAACTCAAATTACACCTAAATAAGAGCCTATATTGTCTAAAATCTTTGTTTGAATACAAAATATATAACTATTCTAATAAAGATTAAAATATATTTTAATATGAGAAGTAAATATTAAAATATTAAAATTCTCTTAGATATTAGGTTAAACTATTTCAAATGTTTTTAGATATAAGATATAAATATTCAAATACTGAAAATTATTTGGATACCAATATATAAGTATTCAAATGATAAAATATATAAATATCTAAAATATTTGAACTTAGAAATAGTCCTAGATATGAGTTTAAACTCTTTAAAACTATAAAATATTTGAATCATCAAATATTCAAATATTGAAACTTATTTGAAGTATCAAAATAATAAAATCTCAAAATATCCCTAGATATGAGTCTAAACTATATAAAAACTTAAAATATATATCTTAGATAAACATATACATATCTAAAATATTTAAACCTTAAAGTGCTCCTAGATACAAGCTTAAATTATCTAAAAACTTAAAAATATTTTAAATAAAATATATCAACTTCTAAAATATTTAAACATCAAATCACTTTTAGATGGGAGCCTAAATTACCTATAATATATACAAGTGCAACCCCTAAATGGTCAAGATATCAGAGACTCCTGAATACAAATATAAATTATCCAACATTTAAGCAAATTTCCAATATTTTTTGTTATTCATCTTCATTCAAGTTGTATAATACTATTTTGTACTCTTTACTTTACAAGTAATAAAACTATATATATTTTATTGTTTTTTGTATATTTTATTTATGTGGTAAGATGTGAATGAGACATTCTTCTACTTGGAAGGTGTAATATATAGAGTTATTTTATTAATTCTTATCTTCGACACAAATATATATCAAAATAAATAAATAAGTATCTTTTAGAATATAGCTTAAAATTATTTTAACATATTTTTTACTTCATACTTTTATTCAAAAAACAGATAAAATAGATTTACTTGTTAATTTGTAAGATAAATTAGATGAAATTAATATTTCTGGTCTTCTAAAAGTTACCAAAGATAACATCAACAACATAAAAAATAAATTGTTGATAAGATACATAAAAACATTATAATGTCTATGTGAAATAACCAAAATTTGTGTTGGTAGAAATTCTATAGTTGTTGATAATGTTGGGGATACATATATTGTAATGACATTGTTTCTTATTGAAATTTCATGCCTTTTTTCTCTATTTTATTTGATGAATGTGCACTTATGAATGACATATATATGATCCAAAAACTTGAATTTTTATTTTGTTTTATGAATGTTATCATTTATATTTGATATATTAATTATGATAGGTCCATTTCCAACTTAAATTTAAAATCTTAATTTTTATAATTTTTTCAAAATAATGTTTATAATCCTAAATCCTAATTCAAAATTTTAAAAACTTTATATTTAAACATTCTACACTTTGGTTTACTGGATACACAAATACCCAAATTTTAATTTTTATATTTTTTTCACGAACACATACATTAGAAAATAGAAAAATTGAAATTAATTTTTATTATTTTCCTTTTCCATCATTTTTCAATTTTCAATTTCTAAATACACAAACACTTATAAAATTTCTTTCAATTTTTTCTCACCGTAAAAAATTGTAACATTCAAGTTGCTTTTTTTTAAAAAAACCAATGCCTTGATCACAAGAGCAAACTAGATGATTCGAGCCCTTCCCCCTTGTAGTTATTGATCATCCAAGCTTCAAAGGGTATTTTTTATTTTATAAGATTTGGTAAAATGAGATATATACTTTTTGAAGAAACGTACGATTTATAATGATAATAATTTTTATTGTAAAATGTTAAAATTATTTAATAAATATACTATACACTACAACATATAGTAATTATTGCTAATATACAATGATTGTAATTTAAACAAACCCTAAAGTCTCTTATAGCTGTTTTGACTGTTGTCTCTTTTTGTATGCAACTGGATGAGACAAATGTAGATGTGCCAGTTTGTTTTGCTTTGTGTTTGTCTGTGGCTCTGTTATCACTGAAATGTTCCATACTTTACACTAATATATCATAAATAGATCAAAAAATACATTAAATAAGAGGAATGGATAGTACAAGCACCGGTAAATGATCGGAGCTGGACACTGCAAAAAAGAAAAGAAAAGGGGAAGAAGCAGCTTCCACGAAGATCTGATTTATGTTGATGTATTATAGGATGCAAAAAGGATTTGATTTCTACAACTGCATCTTCTCTGCCTTTGGCGTCGAATCCTTAATTTCTGTGGTGGTTGTATTTGAAGCGCGAACCACATCTAGAACTCTGGTGTAGCCATTAACAGGAGGTGCTTGATGTTTGATCTCAGATTTAGTGGACATTGAAGCCCACTCTTCTTCTGAAAAATGAACGAATAAATTACAAATATTAGTGTTATCATGCAAAACCATGTGAAAGGTAACGAGCATGCACCCTAAACAATATGCTACTCATAAAAATAAGAAACTATAACAAGATTTTCTTATCCTGCATGAGTTCAAAACACCCGCTTGTGATTAAGAGCACAAAAGATGGATTAGACTGCAGAAGAGCAAATGAGAAAAAAGCTATCTGCCAAAAGGATTAGTATTTGTAACTTGTGAATGGCAAAAAAAAGGTCAGATTGGGAGCTGAAAGGGATACCTTTCATTCTTCCAGAAGTTACAATTTCCCGAAGACAATCACGAAATCCAGTCAATATGCATTTCTCTTGTTTCATGTAAACTTCTGGCATGCTCTTGCTACATGACAAACTAGAAGACAGACAAACATTCTGGGAATTTGACGCCATGAGCATTGTTTCTGGCTCATCACACATAAGAGCCAATGTTGCAGGGGACATAGGCCTTCCAGTTTGGTGTGATTCAGACCAATCCAGTCCATTCTCTCCCCTGCATGTTTTTTCTGTATTTATCTCACTTGGTTGGTCATCATCCTGCACCTTTTCGCAATCCAATTCCCTATGGAATTTCTCCTGTTGACTTGATGAAGCAACAGAAGTTACCCTGGGATCTTCACCCTCTACAACACTCTCCTTGGGATCTTTTTTACCTACAATGTTTGATCATGACTTAATGCTAGTATATATCTAGAAGACGTTAACTATCATGATTGATTTATATAGGATCCTATAAGCAATATAACCATGACAATAATTACTCAGTTTACATGTACCAGTAATTGAAAATCTTTTGGCAGCTTCTCCAGATTCAACAACCAAAAGCTTACAAAGCTCCCTTATATCATCTGATTGAATTATATCTGCAAGAAGGGGTCTTCAAGAAAAAAACATAACAGTTAAAAAGGATGGATTGATTACTGCTGTCAGGTTTCATACGTGCAAACGGTCTTCTTGTTATCAAATCATTGCATACCTAAAGGTGACCTTCGAAAATCCTAAACCAGCATTATTGACTGAACTCACTGCAGGAACAGAACCCAACGAATTGATCATGGAAGACTTCAAAAGATTTACCTGATTAAGGCAAATAGAGACGGTAAGTGATTTTAACAAGGCAGCATGCAAACTGTTCCTAGTGGTGGCACCACCTCTTCTTATATTTTAATTTAAATATAATATATAATTAATTAATTCATAATATAATCTATCAAAAAGATTTTTTAGTTGAAACTTGGAAATCAAATACAAGTTTATTATTCAAATTCCTTAGAAGTACAAAAAAGCGAAAAAAGGCAACCAAATTTTGTAGTGTGGCATGTTAACTTACAAAAACTAGGGATTTGAAAAGATTTTCTTTTTGGTCAAAACTTATGATTTGAAAACAGAAACTGTGGTTATTTAGCAATAGAAACATGTACCTTATCAAAATGCAATGGTACCTGTGGAAATTGAGGGAGATTCTGATTAGGTACTTCCTTTATTGATTGACCATATGAGATCTCCTGAATTTTTTTTTTCTTTGATACAGGGGGAGAACCATAACCAGATGATCCAATTGCACCAGTAATGGCAGCATTAGCAGCCTGCTGGATATTGGTCATATTATTGTCATCTTCTCCATGAAAATGAGAACGCCTTTCTTCACTACCTTGGTAATTCTTGCAGTCAACACATTTGCAATTTTCAGAGCACAAGATGTTTGCTTGAAAGCACTCACAATACTTTTTGAGGCACCCTGACTTTTTGCAATGACATCCTTTGTTGTGTTTTCCTACAAGAGGAAGTTCGCCTGGCTCTTCCTGGCACTCAAAGGCATTTTATTATTTATGATTGTTCAAATTACAATTAAGCATAATACCAGAACTTACAATATAAAATAGTTATTTTAAGACTCAAAATACAAGATTAACCGTCTTCAAAGAAAATGATAAATAAAACAGAAGCATTATCAATTATAAATTAAAAAGTGAAGTGTAATTTTGCAAAAACATCTAAAGAAAAAAGGAAAATTTATTTTACCACTTACAAAAAGAGGATATTGGGAAAAAGATTCAGATTATACCAGAAAGGCAATTGTTCTTGGAGAATGGAATGAGTGAAGTTTCACTCATGTGATAATGGAGAAGAATTGGGGGGAAAAAAAGAACTTAGAAGGATACTTAACATTGGAACAGGACCTTTCTGTCATCCTTGATCAAATCATCTTTTTGGTTGTGGAATGGTTTTCCTATCTTAATTGGCCAATACCCGTTTTGTACTAATTATTACCTTATTTTAGTTATTTCTTGCTTAATTCTGCATTCATTTAGTATGTTCTTTGTTTGTTAGTGAAAATTTCCTCACATTTTAAAAAGGAACCTACTTCCAAATTAAATTAAATTAATGAAGTGAGCATATGACTATAAACAGAATATTGTAATATATAGTGTACAAGAGGGTGGATATTCAAAGATATCATAAATATTTAATTGGTATAAAGGACTAATCAAATTGTAGGGCAGAACTTTAGTCATATATATATGTACATACGTACATACATACATATCTATATCTATCTATATATATATATATATAGACATATATATCAATGTATGTATGTATTTCTTATGTACGTATTTCTTTGTGTAGCTGAGTACCATCTACATACTCTATTATCTTGAATGGCATGAGGACTGCTTGCAATCTTTGGTCTAAAAGCATTTGGATTGCGCTCAAGAGTGAGTTCAACAGCTTCACGCCTAGCAGCTTCGTTTTCAATGTTGTTATGACAGTTGACACAATTACAACCATTACAGTAAACTCCAGATGAGAAACATTCACAATATCTGTCAAAAATGAATAAGATTAACTGAGCATAAAATAAAATAAGAAGGAAACATTAAACAAACATGTTAGAGCACCATTTGTAACAACACACAATACTAATGTTATTGAAAATTATGACTTTATAACTTTACAAACATTAATAACAAGAAATACATAGACCGCAACAACTTGTAAACAATAAGAGGCTATATTGACCATAACATGTAAAGTAGATGTTCAACTTTACATTGCTGCATAACATTTTTTAAATAATATATTGGCATATAAGTAAATCTTAAAAAATACAAACATTAACAATGAGAAATACATAGTGAATCGGTAATTTGTAAAATGCATTAGATAGTCTTCTTTGTCAGGGGTTTTTCAATGTGTCAAACATGGAATTAATGTTCATTTAATATTGAACCTTTGCAGAATACTGCGGCGTGCAGTCTATAGACTTTGCAATTGCCTCAGGAATCAAATTTCTAGGCTAGACGATAGTTAAAAGTAATGATGGTGCACAAGCATACCATTAACATATTACATGTAAAATTCAACAACCTTACATGATTACAGCTAACAACCTTAGACTAGAATATCCATGCAACTATAACATGTACAGTATAAATGAAAAAAAATGCTAAATCTACTGGACTAAATCAAGATTGATAATTCATGAACAACCTGAAAAATAATGGAATGTATGGACTTCAAAGGGGGAAGCTTTCATACATGTTGATTCAATGGGTCCAAGTTTGAAAAATATGGTTGGCTCAGTACAATTCCAAGTTACAAAAAATAAATATTTTAGAAAAAACAAATGAAAGTTGGAGATTTCATATTTTTTCCATTGTCTAACGGTGGTTTTTGAAGAGTCAGATCAAAATGTGAGAAGCAGCAATTTGTAAAAATACTTACAACTTTAAACATTTCGAGTTTTTGCAGTTGCATTGTTTTTGTCTTTTAGGAGTAACATCTTTACCATCAACCACAGGCCTTGATCGTGATTTAGGAGATTCTGGCTTCCTAGGAAATGAAAGCAAACGATTTGTAACATTTGAAAGGCAAAAGATTTGACAACATAAATGCCAGTTAGCAAGTAGAGTAACAGTTGAGTGTCACGTGTATATGGGCAAGAAAGAGGGAAAGCAGTAGTGCTAACACAGTTTTCATCGCAATAATAAAGTACACCACATGACTAAAAGCTTATGTAAATGATAAAAGGAAGAAAAGTTTCCAAAAGAAAGATTTTTTTTTCATGTATATACTTCATGATGAATTTAATCATCAAATAAAAACATTTTTTGATTAATAATAACTTCCATGGTGAAAATAGAACACTCTAAATAGATTATATGAATACACTAATCATCAACATGTCAAGTCAATATACATAATAAACTTAGGCTACATTTGAAAACTACTTATCAAACTTCAACTTCAACTTCGTACAAATTTCCATATGTCATTGTTACCATATAAACTCTAGTTTCGTTTGTTTTATTAACTTTAGTTCTAATTCTATCTAACTGCCAAAGTTAATTGGAGCTCTTCTCAAACGTACCCTTACATTGATAGAAGGAATATAAATTTCCACGGATGGAATGATTAGATACATAATAATAAATTAATGCAGCAAGGAAGAATATTTCTTTGACTAAAATAACTTCGATGTAGAAAATAGATCACTCTAAATAGGTTGTATGAATACATTAATAATCAACACGTCAGTTTGACATGAATAACATATTTGAATTTACCTCAGCGTACATTTGAATTTTATGCAGGGTAAAGAAAAGGTAACTTCAATACTCAAAATTTTACCATTTAATGAGCAAGAACAGAACAAATAAACGAAAATTGGCCTAGAGATTAAATAAAAAGACATAGCGATCAAATCTAGCTTATTGGAAAACAAAAAAAAAGTGATTCCGCCCAAAGAAAATACCCAACTTTGGTCTCCGTAAATTGAATATACGAGTCTCAGAAATTCGAAGTCTAAAATGACTACGGTTAACAAGTAGAATGCTTTTCAATTGTTTGAAGACTCGGAAGAGTGAGAAATAACCAAAAAAAAAAAAAACGAGTAAAATTAAGAATCGCCAGAACATGGTTCTACAGTCACTTAAGGGAAGAAGAAAAAACGAGATGTGGCGGGAAAATTTATCAAATTAAGCAATTGACCCATATGGAAGGGTTCTCAAGAGCACCAAAAACCCATTTCTCAAAAGCCGAAAAAAAAAACAGAAGAAGAAAAAAGATCAATTTTTGGGGTCAGATTTAAAAAAAAGGGTGAACTTACATGGACATTGAAAGAGAAGGGCGGGAGAGTGACGCCGCTGGGGGAGAGAGCGTTTGCTGGGCTTGGGGCATCTGTGGCGGCGGCGGCTTCTGTAAGAGCGAAGGAGCAAACTGTGGAGACTGCTGCTCTTGTACCGCCGTCCTCCCACGAAACCCAGGGTTCGCCGCGAAATCGAGCTGCCTTCCGAGTCTCTTTGATGGCAAATCCGTCGTGGCAAACGCAGCGCTCGATTGCACGCCTTGATCCAATGGAGACGTCATGCGTTCCCACCCGAACAATGAATCACGAATTTCCCACCCAAACTCGTCATAAAACCAAATCAACGGGTTCGAACGCGCCCCGGAACCACAGTCCCAGCTATGCAGACCCCGAAGCTTTCGTTACCCGGAACACCCACCAGATCGAACGAAACAATACAAATCGCACCCACACGACACCATGTCCAATCCGATGCGAATCAAGCGACGGAAAGGAGAAAATTCGAGGTCGAGATCGAGATGATTAGGATTTTGGGCTCGGGTTTTGGTGCGAGCTGGAAATTTGAGGGGGGAAAAGAGGAGATGCGGAAGTAGAACGAGGAGCTTGTAGCCTTTTCTCTCTCCCTCTCCCCTCTCGACGTTTGAAATTGAAGTGTTTTTTTCCAAGGCTGATATGATTTATATAAGATTTTTAACGTTTCAACGAAATTTTTTTTAAAATTTTATTTTTCATTAATTTTTAAAATACACGAATCTCTTTTTAAAAAATAAATAAAGTAAATTAATATTTATATTTATAAAAAAATAATAGGATTTATGATATAATATTTTGATATAATTTTTTAAAATTATTTAATAAATATTATTATAGACTACTATAATTATTTAATAAAATTATTTTGATATAAATATTATTATAAAAAAATTATATAATGGAAAATTCATAAATAAATAGGACTTAAAGATGAAAAAGGCTGTTCCTATTGTTTAGGTATTTTCAATATTTTTTATTATACTTATTGAGGAAATTTGTATATAAATTAATCCTATGGTATTTTTTTTTAAATATAAAGAGTATTTGTATACATGAAATTAAATGAAAATAAATTGATAAGAATTTATTTTTTGATAGAAATTAAATTAGATAGAAATAGATTTATTGTGAAGGTATTCATACACCTATCAAAATTAAATAGAATTCAAAATACGAGTGTTTAATTTGTAAACACATAAAAGTTATATACATCAAATTGAAAATAACTTATTTTCAATATTCAATATAAAATAAATATTTAATAAATATTTTTAAATTATAAATATATATATATATATAATTTTTATTTAGAATTTAAAAAATAACTCATACTTGTTATACACTTTCCACGTACTATGTCAATCACATGAATTTTTAATATTATTTTTATCTATGTATTATTTAATATATATATATTATTTTTCTATTTCTTTTTTTTCCTTATATTTCTTTTTTCCTTTTTCTTTTATCTCATATTTTCTAACACCAACGATGGAGCTCATGTTGATATGACAAAGTAGGGACTTTCAAAAAAAGGTCGCTTATGTCAATGATAAAGATTATTTACTTGTGTCAATTTACATGAATAAGAAAGGAGATACATAATGTTACCAGTTGAGTACTTAGAAAGGTAAGCGACTTTGACGAAGACACACTGTTGGCACAATTTTTACACAACTTTATATTTTATGTTGTCAGCATCCTACTTCTACATGTAATTTTAGCCTCATATCGTTAGCATATCTTTTTTATTTAATCCTGATATACATCAGCTTAGGTTACATTCCGGGTCATGACATAGCACCCGTTGCACTTTGTTAAGGGTTAGTTACTAATTGCAAAATGTGTTATGTTCTAGAATTTCAGGAAATACATTTATTTCTGAAAAATCCAAAAAAAACATCTGTTGATGGTTTTCCATCAACATTACATTTCAAGGCATCGCATCACATTTTTTCCATCAGCCATGTATTTACTGTTTAAATGCATTTTTCTGAAAATCCAGAAAAATCATCTGCTAATGGTTTACCATTAGCATTGCATTTTCATATCATCAGCATTAATCCTATGGCATTTTTTTGCAGTTTTATTTCATCAACGTCTTCAGCAGTTGATTTTATTAGCATTTTCCAGCGGTTTTATTTTATCAACATTTTCAGTAGCAGTTTCCAACAATTTTATTTTACTAACATTATTAGTAGTTTTACTATATCGATCTATACTTTTAGCATATCATTTTAACAATGTTTTCAGCAATTTCATTTTAGCAGCTTTTTCAGCCACGTCATGTTATCAACATTTTCAACAGCATTTTCAGCAGTATTTTCATTTTATCGGTATTTTCAGTAGTGTCGTTTTAACTGTACTTTCAAAAGTTTTATTTTATCAACATCAGCAGTATCATTTCATCAGTGTTTTCAGTGTTGAAAATGATGTAGATGGTGATTGGAACGGAGTGAGTGACGATGGTGAAGATGTAGAAGGAAGGAGCGGTGGAGAAGGAGAAAAGACAAAGAAGAGAAAATGTTTTCTTACATTAACTTTGAAATAGTACAGGCCACTATTTAAATAACCCTAAACCTAATGAACAGTTAGAATGGTCCAAACAAATCAATGGTCTAAAATAAACAACAAATAAAGTTTTACACTCCCTCTCAAGTTTGAGATTTATAAATGTCACAAATGCCTAACTTGTGCTAAAGATTTTCAAAACTTATACTGTGCAGTGGCTTAGTCATGATATTTGCAATTTGATCTCTAGCTTTGATGTACTTGGTTTGGAGAAGTCTTTTTTTAATCTTTTCTCAGATGAAGTGACAATCGATTTTGATGTGTTTAGTTCTTTCATGAAAAATGGGGTTGTCTGTAATGTGGAGAACTGCTTGATTGTCACATAATAGTTGTGTTAGCTTTTGTACCTGCAAGTTGAGATCAGTTAATAAATGTGTCAACCAAACTATTTCATAACAAGTTGTAGTCATGGATCTATATTCGGTTGAAACCGATGTTCGTGAAACAGTATTTTGTTTCTTTGCCTTCCAAGAGATAGGTGAATCTCCTAAAAAGACAATATAACCTGTATTAGAACAACAAGTACTGGGACAACTACCCCAATCTACATCATAATAAGCTAAAAGATCTAGGTTATGATCAGAAAGAGATAAAGGATCTACGTTTTGATCATAATAAGTGGAAGGAGTAAGATTTTGATCACAAGAATAGAATATACCTTATCTTAGTGATTTCTTCAAGTATCTCAAAATATATAACACAACATCTAAGTGTTCAAAATAGGGATTTTGCATAAATTGACTAAGGTGATTAATAGCAAAAGTGATATCTGGTCTAGTGACATTTAAATAAATAAATTTACCAACTAAACTCCTATAGTAACTAGGGTTATGAAGAAGGTTCTTCTCATCATAAATGGTTTCAAAAAGTTTTGTGATAGAAACTTTGGCAGGTTTACAACCAAGAAGACTAGCATAATTAAGAAGTTCTAAAGTATATTTTCTTTGAGATATGTGCATACCCTTCTTAGATCTAGCAATCTCAAGGCCAAAGAAATATTTATCCTTTCCTAAATCCTCAATGGAAAAGTGTGAACTCAGAGTGCATTTAAGAGTGTTAATTTTATCTATATCATTTCCAATTATGAGAATGTCATCAACATAAATTAAAACAAGAACATGTACTCCATTTTGATAAAAAGTAAAGAGAGAATAATCACATTTGGATTGGGCATAACCGGCATTGGTAAGACAATTGGTTAGTTTAAAAAACCAATTTCTTGAAGCCTATTTTAATCCATAGAGAGATTTTGTGAGTTTGAGAACCTTACTTGTGCACTCCCCCTGACTACGATACCCTTGAGGAAGGTCCATGCAAACTTCTTCGACAAGATCACCATGGATAAAAGCATTGCTAACATCCATTTGATGAATGTGCTAATGAAATTTAGTAGCAAGGGTGAGAGTAACACGAACTATCGTCATCTTGGTGATAGGGGCAAAAGTTTCCTGATAGTCAATACCTTCTACTTGTTTGTAGCCTTTAGCCACTAGTCTGGCTTTGAATCTCTTGACAGTGCCATCTTCCTTGTACTTAATCTTATAAACTCATTTGCATCCAATGGGTTTCTTGTGATGGGGTTTATCGACAATCTCCCAAGTGTGATTGTTTTCTAAAGCAATAATTTCATCATGCATGAAAGATTTCCATCTAACATCTTGACAAGCTTGAGTATAGTTAACTGATTCAATTTCTTTATCAAGAGCAAATATATAATGTTGATGTTTACGAGAGAGAGCACTATAATTGATGTAACTATGCAAAGGATAACAAGTGCTAGCACAAGCAGTTTTATGTAAGCAGGGGCAAATAAAATCATCAAACCTGGTGGGAGGCTTGGTATGTCAAGAAGGTCTTCAAGGAGGACCAGCTACATTAGTGGCTAGAGTCATTTTGAGAAACATCAACTGAAGTCATTAGCAGTAGTAGGTGTGTTGTCATTGGTTTGATCAATGGGAATATGGGTAGATTCCCTTGGTTAACCAATGACAGGTATGCCATCCCAACAAAAGGGGGTATCATTATTATGAATGTGGGTGATGGAAGTGTCATTAGTAGTACTATGATCAATATGATAGAAAGGAAGTTCATGCTCAAAGAAAATTACATTTCTGCCAACTTGAAACTCCTTGATGTCTAAATTTTAAAACCCTTTTGATGTGTGGTGTACCCTAAGAAGACACCTATTAGCTCTTGAGTCAAATTTGTGCTGTATTTTTAGATTAGTAGCAAAGCAAAGGCAACCAAACACTTTAAGGCTCTTGTAATCAAAATCTTTATTAAATAGGATGGCATACAAAGAGTTATGTTGGAGAATAGTACTTGGCATGCGATTTATTAAAAAAACCGCTGTCATAATGCACTCTCCCCAAAAGGTTAAGGGTAATCTAGCATGTTCCTGTAGACTTCTAGCAACATCCAATATGTGTTGGTGTTTCCTTTCCACCACACCATTTTGTTGTGAAGTATAAGGACAATTGCAACTGTGGATGCTACCTTGGTCTAAGAGAAATTGTTCAACAAAATTGGAAGTGAATTCTCCCCCATTATTAGATCTAAAGTTAAAGAAAGTTCTATGGAATTGTGTTTTCACATATGCAAAAAATTTCTTTATGTAACCAAACACATTAGATTTAGTAGCAATGAGATAAACCCAAGTAAACTTACTATGATTATCAATTAGAGTTAAAAAATAATGAGCACCATTAGAAGCAACAATATTAAAACCACCCCAAACATTAGCATGGATTAAATCAAAAGGTTCAAGCACATATGAAGTACTAGTAGGAAAAGCTAATCTAGTATGTTTACCAAGCTGACAAGCATCACAATGTAACCTAGAAAAATGGAAGTTTTTTGGAAATAAATGGGAAAAAAAATACATTTTACTGGGTGAGTGGTGTCCTAGTCGTTGATGCCATATTTATGGTAGGCGGATTTTTGTTTAATACATCAGTAAATCACACAAATCCTCAAATCTTAAAATTTATAACCACTAGAATGGGTGCCCATTGTGATAAGTAATGTGAGTACGGGTCGAATCCACAGGGAGTTTAACAAATGAATCGTTGGAACAATACAAAAGATCTTAAAAGTACTAAAATAATTTCTAAATACAACAATCAAGAAAGGAAAAATAAACTTTAGAAAAATTTACATTGGAGGGGAAATTTCGGATAACTGAATCTCTCAATACAGGAAAAATAAAGAATAACTATTTATGTACAAAAGAAAATTGTAATAAACATGAATCGTAAAGCATAAACATTCAGATATTCACAAGTACAAAAAATAATGTTATTACATATATATATATATATATAGTACAGTTCACGCGAAAATAGGAATAAGTCCATAAGGTTTAGGCAGTGCATTGACTGGACTATTAGTGAAAGAATAAAATAATAAAACACTATATATATATATATATATATATACATAGGGCAAACAATTCATACAAACTGGTAGGTTTGAGCCAAACTCACCACACAGTCCGTAATGTTTAGGCTAAACGTTCCATGTGGGTTGAAATGTTTAAACCAAACCTTCCACACGGATCGATAGGTATGAGCTAAACTCACTGTATAGTTTGTAACGTTTAGGCTATACACAACTGTTCATCATGAATACTTAACTATTTATGCACAAAACATGAATAGGTATTTATTTACATATAGTACAAGCGGTTAAACTGAAATAATCAAAAGAAATGTTAGAAGTTAGTGAGTTAAAGCAAGTTAGACAGTTAGCTTCAAATACATAAGTTAGTAATTGTTAGTGGTCAGTAAGTTAGTGTTTGTTAGAGTGGACCCAACATCAAAATGTGCGTGCAAACCAAACATACAACAATGAAAATCACAAATTGTATAGAAACGAAGAATCAAAATGTCAATATGCACAAAAATACATTATAAACAAAGTTACACCAAAGTTGGAATACTTTCAGATGAATAAAAGTAAAGTTTTGGTCCCCTCTCAACTATTTACACCCTTTACACCTTAAAGCTTTGTTCACGTCTCCAAGCACTGGAGTTTGTTGGTTTGGGTTGCTGCATGCTGTTGCTTAGTTGTCCTTTGGGCTGTCACCCCATCGGCATGCTTGAAGATGGATGGACCAACCGTCAAAGCACTTCATGTACAAAACACTACACACCTTCCTCGTATTTTCTCCTTTGAACAATGGCTTAGAATAGGGGATCAATCTAAATCACCTCAATCACAAGTGGTAGGCAGGGGAATGGTAGCCTCTCAGTCTAATCCGTCCATCAGAATTGCCCTGTTCCCAATCTACACAATGTGTGGTAGTCGAGCTAAGCTTTACAATGTTGGATGAAGATGGAAGTAACATGGGAGGAGATGACGGCTGTTAGGGTTCTGTTCAAACTTAAAAGTATGCATTTTATAGATATTAATTCATGCATTTTATTGAGTTTTAGTTGCATTTTATTGAGTTTTAGTTGCATTTTGCATTGAGTAATGATGATTGCAAGGTTAGCTATGCTTTTAAGCATTATACATGTTTATTCACTTTAATGATGCATGAATTAAATTTTAAGTTGTAAATTATATATGTTGGTGATTGTTCACTAGAAAGGAAGTGATTGAATGATAATCGATAGTTTAGTTTGCTGGTAAATTGATTAATTCACAGAAAAAATCACGATTCATGTCTAAGTTATAGAGTCCGTGGGTAAAGCCCTTAATCAACGAACTTACTCATGGGTAAACTGGGTTAACCACAGACCTATATATTGCTTTTTCTGTGCAATAAATTTTATTGATATAATGACAATTACAATTATAGTGGATGAAAAAATATGATGAATTATTTCTCTTGTAATATGATGTACTTCATGAAAGGTATTCTTTGATGAGCATTTGCAGGGAAATTCGATGAGTATTTGTAGGGAAATTTATATAATAGTAGAACTGAGAAATTGAATTCAACTGATGCTCGATCATGGAGAATGTAGACGAACAAGGCAAAGAAGTGGGTTTGCATGGAACGATCTTACATGTCCAGATGTGCACCACGTCCTTGCTAACTGCTAGCTAATGAATTGTTACTCCCTTAGTCTATAAAACAGTCCTGTAGCCATGAAACCACCCTCCCCCCTCCTTCTTCATCCGGACACCAATCACAGACACATTCTCCATCTCCTTCATCTTCCACCTTCCACCCACTCGCTTCTTTAGAGAGGAGATTGACGACTTCTTCTTCTCCTATCAACTCCTTAGTGTATTTGTTGTTTTTTTCTCTACTTGAGTGTATCTTTGAAGGAAAGACTCTTGACATTGGCTACTTCCTCCTCTGTTCCTTGGTGTAATTGCGGAGTGATGCCCAAAATCTCATTTCAAGGTCGAAAGGAAGGTTTGCTAGCTTGACGACCTGGTGGGCTGGAAGTAAAGGTAAAGAGAGTGCTTAGCTTGAGCAAGTTTCGAAGGGTGAAAATTGTAGTGGAGCATTAGGTGTTCTTTCCTTTTCTTTTACTGTACATTCACGTATCTTATCACATCTGCTTCAATATTGAGAGAATGATATTATGTTTGATGTAATGTTGAATGTTTATTTTTATTTCTACAAGTTTTCATAATGTGTTTTGTTTTATATTTTATGTGTTGTTTGTCGTATTCTTAAAATAAGAAGAACAAAAATATAAGCGAACAATTTTTAGAAGTTTCAGAAATCTTGAATCATACTTAATTTCATCTGAAACTCACTTTTATTGTGTTTACCAACGAGAGATCTCGTGGGTAAATACATTTACCCACGAGCTAACCCCGTGAGTTTATGCATTTTCATTGAACTGCACTTAAATGCATGTGAGTTGAAATATAGAATGTTTAAGAATTAAGAAAAACTAAGTATTTGGAATTAAAACTCAATTAATAGGGTCTTTCAGTAGAAAATTCAAATCATGTATTAAAAAACTTTCTTTTTAATCCAAATATTCTAAGTGAAGAAAAAATTTAAGTTAATGAAAATTCTCTAGAAATTATATATATAAAAATTGATCAAAGAGCATCTTAGTGATTATTTGGGACAGAGCAACTGTGACATTGCTTTAGAATTAGTTGTTCCAGTAGTTGAATACACTAATTTAGCTAAACACTAATAAAAAACAATCCTTGTGGACAAACTGTACTTACACACTAATTACATCTGAACTTGTGCACTTGTGGTGAAATTAAAATATTTTTGGCACCGTTGTAGGGGATTCAAATTTCTTGCAATTGGTGCTATTTTTTGCTATTTTGGGTGAGTTAGGATTGCAATAGAATTTAATTGCATTGACTATTATTAAATTTTATTTGACAGCCTTATTTCTATTCCAGAGTAGTGAAGTATTTTTTTGGTTGAAATTCTGAATTTCATAATGGACTCATATAACTCATATTAGGGTGATTGTAGGTTTGCTCCAGGAACTAGTTATGAGGATTATAATTATTCTAATTATGTTAGAAGAGATCATTTACCTATAGAATTTAATGACTATTTTTCATAACATGATTTAGAAGGACTTAATGCTAATTCTCAATATAATTATAACTAGAATGATAATTATAATTTATAGGAATGTAATGACAATTCAAGATTGCAAAATCATTATTCAAAATATAAATACATGAATGAAAATCTAAATTATCAGTTAAACATCTCACTGCAGATACAAGAATTAAGGGATAAAATAGATGAATCAATACAAATATTAGAGGATAGTAACAGATTGAATGAATTTGAAAATGATAATTATTTAAACTGGTCAATCTTAAAAGGGGATCAGAATGTTCAAGAAATTAATACAAGTTTATCAAATCTTAATGACAATATGCCAATGAATATTGGAACTAATCAGAACTATCTTAAAAGAAAAATATCATTGGAAATAGAACAACTTTCGAATAGAGTTAATGAATCATTACAATAAATAGAAGACAGTAGAATATTTAATAAGTATGAAAACAATGATGATTTAAATTTGTCAAATGAAAATAAAAACTATCAAGATGTAAATTCATTAGAGAATATGTTATTTACAGAGGAGAATATACAATCATTAGAGATAATTGAGGAAAATGAGTACTGTAATTCAACTACATTTAATTATATGGAGACATTGGATGAAATTCAAAGATCGATTGATTTGTTTATAAGGAATTTATCTAATTCTAATCTATGTGAACTAGACAATATTTCACAAGAAGAACCAAAAGATGTAAGTATTATGTTAAGATTTGGTGTAACCTATGAAGGTCTTAAAAAGGGTGATAATGAAGAAAGTATTAATGTAGAAGGAAATGATAATTTTACAAACAAAGAGGAAATTAATGTAGAATCAAATCCAAAAAACAAACCTAATGTTGAACTAGAGGAAATCAAAAACAGTAATGAATTTGAAAATAGTAAAGAATCTGAAAATAGTAAAGAATCTGAAGATAATACTATTAAGAAAGACATTAAAAATGGAGATAAATTATTAAATGAAAATCATTTTCCATTTCTACATAGAATGAGAAATGCTAAGGAGCAAGAATTGGAACAAATCAGTAAAGTATTTGAGCAACTTAAAGTGAATATTCCATTGTTGGAAATTATTAGACATGTTCCTTCTTATGCTAAATATCTTAAAACTCTTTGTACTAAGAATAGGAGGAAACTATTAAGAAAGGCACTTTTAGCTAAGGAAGTAAGCTCTCTATTAATTAATCCTGTACCTGAAAAATTAAGTGATTTAGGAACTCCTGTTATTTCTTGTTATATAGGTGAGTGTTATTTCAATACAGTGTTAATAGACTTAGGAGCGAGAATTAATGTCATGCCTAATTCTGTTTATGAGAAGTTAAAATTGGATAATATCAAACCTACTAGAATAGTTATTCAGCTAGAAGATAAATTCATAAGAATACCCTTAGGAAAAGTGGAAGATATTTTAGTAAGGGTTATAGAATTTGTCTATCTTGTTGATTTTATTGTGATGGAAACAGATGTTTCAAATAGAATCCAAGATCAAGCTATAGTTATTTTAGGGAGGCCATTTTTAGCTACAGCCGATGCTTGCATAAGTTGTAGAAATAGTTGGATGGAATTAGCTTGGGGTGATCAAAAGTTAGAATTGAACATCTTTAATGGAGTAAAGAAAAATCTTTTAAAAGTAGAAAATCTTTTAAAAGTATTAAGAAAGCATAAAGACGCAATAGGATGGTAGATGACAGATATTAAAGGTATAAGTTCAACTATTTTCCAACATAGGATTAACCTGGAATCTGAAATTCAACCTGTTAGGCAACCACAGAGAATATTAAATCCAAATATTAAAGAGGTTGTTAAAAAAGAAATTTTGAAATGGTTAGATAATGATATAATTTATCTTATATCTAATAGCTCTTGGGTAAGTCCAGTATAGGTAGTACCTAAGAAATCTGGGATAACAGTTGTAGAAAATGATAACAAAGAATTAGTTTCAACTAGACTTCAAACTGGTTAGAGGGTTTGTATAAATTACAGAAGACTGAATGCAGCAACTAGGAATGATCATTTTTCATTGCCTTTTATAGATCAAATGTTAGAAAAACTAGTGAGGCATGAATATTATTATTTCCTAGATGGTTATTCAGGTTATAATCAAATCCCAGTTGCACTTGAGGATCAAGAGAAAACAATTTTTACATGTCCTTTTGGGACATTTGCCTTTAGTCGTATGCCTTTTGGGCTATGTAATGCACCAGCTACATTTCAAAGATGTATGACAGACATTTTTACAAACTTTATAGATGAATTTTTAGAAGTGTTTATGGATGATTTTTCCATATATGGAGACTCATTTGAAAAGTGTTTAAGTAATTTAGAAAAATTGTTAGAGAGATGTGAACAATAAAAGTTAGTATTGAATTAGGAAAAATGTCATTTTATGGTTAAACAAGGAATAGTTCTAGGACATATTATTTCTATTGAAGGGATAAAAGTTAACAAAGCAAAAGTGGAATTAATATCTAATTTACCTATTCCTAGAACAATCAAAGATATAAGAGCATTTTTAGGACATGCTAGTTTCTATAGAAGATTTATTAAAAATTTTAGTAAAATTGCTCGACCTTTAACTCAGTTATTAATTAAGAATGCAAAATTTGATTTTAATGAGGAATGTGTGAAAGCTTTTGACTTTTTAAAAGAAACTTTGATTACTTCACCTATAGTTTATGCACCCGATTGGTCTCAACCTTTTGAGTTAATGTGTGATGCATCAGACTATGCTCTAGGTGCAGTCTTGGGTCAGAAATTAGATAAGCTACCAAGAGTAATTTATTATGCTAGTAAGACATTAAATGAAACACAAATTAATTACAATGTAACTAAAAAAGAATTTCTAGCAATAGTGTTTGCCCTAGAAAAATTTAGGTCATATCTAATAGGTAGTCACACTATCATTTATATTGATCATTCAGCACTTAAGTACCTATTAGTTAAAAAAGACGCTAAGCCAAGACTTATTAGATGGATTTTGTTATTACAAGAGTTTGATTTGGAAATTAAAGATAAGAAAGGTTGTGAAAACACTGTGGCAGATCATGTCTAGGTTGGATGCATCATTTCTTTCTAATCCGCCAATAGATGACACATTTCCAAATGAGCAATTGTTTATGCTGAATTCCTGTCCTTGGTATGTTGATATAGTTAATTATTTAGCTATAGGTTTAGTACCTCATGATTGGTTTGGTTTAGACAAGAAATTATTTCTCTCTAAGGTTAAATATTTCTTTTGGGATGACTATTACCTATTTAAGCAACGTCTTGATCAAATTGTAAGGAGATGTATCCCAGAAACTGAAACTCAACAAGTGTTATCATTTTGTCATGATCAACCTACTGGAGGACATTTCAGAGCTAAAAAGACCGCTTTAAAGGTGCTTCATAGTGGCCTATATTGGCCAACTTTGTTCAAAGATGCCTATGAATATTGTAAAAGATGTGTTCAATTCCAAAAAGTAGGTAGAATTGCAAAAAGGAATATGAGGCCATTAAACTCGATCCAAGAAGTAGAAGCTTTTGATGTATGGGGTATAGACTTCATGTGACCTTTTCCAAATTCAAATGGTTTTACTTATATCCTCTTGGTAGTAGAATATGTAACCAAATGGATAGAGGCAATCCCTACTAAAACTAATGATTTCATAATAGTAATGAGATTTTTGAGATCTAATATAATGTCCCGATTTGGTGTTCCAAGAGCAATTATCAATGATAGGGGAACTCATTTTTGTAACAAAAGCTTTGAGAAATTGTTGAAAAGATATGGAGTGTTGCATAAGTTAGCTACCTCTTACCATTTGCAAATTAGTGGACAAGTTGAAAGTGCTAACAAGTAAATTAAAGGAATTTTAGAAAAGGTAGTAAACACCACTAGGAGAGATTGGTAGGATAAATTAGATGATTCTCTTTAGACATATAGAACAACTTATAAAACAATATTGGGAACTACTCCATATAAATTAGTGTATGGAAAAACTTGTCATTTGCCTGTGGAATTAGAACATAAAGTATTATGGACGCTTAAGTAATTGAATTTAAATATAAAAATAGTAGGTAGTAATAGACAAGTACAATTAGTGGAGTTAGAAGAATTAAGAAATACGGCTTATGAAAGTTCAAAAATAGCTAAAGAAAAAATGAAAGCATGATATGATAAAAGAATTTTACATAGAGTATTTGAAACAGGATAAGAAGTTTTATTATATAATTCAAGATTACACTCTTTCCCAGGAAAATTAAAATCCAGATAGACTAGTCCATTTGTTATTAAACATGTTTATCCATATAGAGTAGTAGATTTGGAGGATCCTCAAAGCTATGAAAATTTTAAAGTTAATAGTCAAAGATTAAAACATTTTCTAAGATATTCTGATAGGAAAGAGGTGGAGGTTGTTTAACTTAGAAGAAGATTAAAAAAATACATATCTAAAAAAATATTTATAAAATAAATACAAAAACATATAAAAATACAAATGTGAACAAAAATATTAAGTATATATTTATAGGAAAAAAATAAGAAAAACAATTAGATTTATACAGTATATACTTTAAGCCTTACGGTGTTAGTATAATGTCGTTATTTGATTTATTAAGCTATATTGTATTTTATCTTAGGGTACTTCATGGGTAAACTTGTTTACTAATGATGTTAGTTTGTGGGTTAACCTATTTACCCACAGATCGAAGTGAAGAAAAAAGAAGAAGTAAAAAAAGAACCTTTGGAGTTTAGCCATGAAGTTAGTTCGTAAGTTAACCTATTTACCCATGGATTGGCTTCATGGGTTATTGTATTTTGAGGCATTTAAGGTTCTGTTTGCTAGAAGATGTTATTTTTAAGTTTAGGATTTAATGAAACTGAATGATGTTAATCATTTGAAGTATGATTAAGGATTATTTCATAATTTAAATGATTAAGAGGAGGGTTGTTAATGAAAAACATAATTTAGTGAACTGTTAAGTGAAATTTTTTTAAAAAGAAGACAAACCACAAAACCATAAGCATATCAAACACAAATTATAAACTGAAAATGTTTAAAGCATACATTGTAATGTTTACATATGGGAGAGTTTTTCTCTCCAAATGTTTGAATTACAACAAACGAATTACAATTAATGTTTAAATATCAGGAAATTTTGCCTTTAGAGCTGTAATTTCTTCTTACAACTGTCTAATTTCCTGTAGTACAATGTCCACCTTGTCAGATACAGAGGTTGGTCCCCTTTGTTGTGAAGTTGATGGCTCGTCATGAGGAATTTGAGGTGCCAGATTATCTTCCTTTGATAGCTGTTTCAGATCCTTGGCAGTTAACACTCTAGATTTCAATTTCTTCATAGCCCAGGAAGATAAATTAGAAGAATTTGACACTAATTGGTAAATGAGATCACCATAAAATAATTTCTTCTTGATATTAGTGATCTTTGAAATGAAAACTTTATACCAATTCACCTAAATTCGATTCAAAACTGCATATGTTGCAATTTTAACAAAAATGGACAATTCTAAATCATGTCCAAACCTTTGACAAATAGATCTAATCAGAATTAAAGCAACCATATGAGCTTTACCTTTCATATACTTGAGCCTATTAAACAGATTAATCTGAGAGTTGATGGCCATGCAGTCTTTCATATCCTATGCTGACCAATCTACTATTGTAGTAGATTCAAGAATCTCTACACCCTCATTCTTCAGACCTATGCTCTCATATATAAACTCAGGTGTTAAGTGTATGTCCACTTCTGTCACATTGCTAATATAGACACCATCCTCTAAGTGTAAATTTGCATAAAAGGCAAGTATTAAATTATCAATTCTTAAATTTCCACTTGACCATGGGATAATCTTCAGCAATCCTTGGAAGTCTAGCAACTCCTTGATTTCATCCATGAAATCAAAGTCCACTAGTTTGCTGAACAACACATCATAGCCCTTGATTTGTTGGAAGAGAACATAAGCTTCTCGATTTCTGAAAAACACTAAATTAGTCTCTTCTTGCTGGGCTGGATTTGTGAATTTTGAGGAGGATGGTGCTGTTGGTGTAGAAACTCCTTCATCTTGTTTAGTGGTTGAGGAGAAAACCACTATCTCTCTGTTTAAATTCTGTGGAGGATCTTCAGTTTCGAAAGCCTCTTCCACTCCACCAGAATCATGTCTGTAATCAGTAGCAATCTCTGGCTACTTTGAGCTTTCCTCATACTGGTAGGGAATAGGAGCACTATCAGTAGTTCCTTCTTCCCTCTCTTCTCTCTCAGAAGAGAAAATTTCTTTTGTTTGGGCATTCTGAATATAAAGAAGGAGTTAAGACTAGGTCGTGAACTTTATATATCTATAAAAAAAAGATTGAACTGAACTGAAAGAGGAGTTATTAATTTTAAAATGTTTACCTAAACCTTTTCTAAAGCAAAAATAATTGTTTCATGGATGGTTCTATCTACTTCCCCAAGATCTTGAAATTCCACTATAGGAACAATTGCTCCTACCATAGATCTATGTTCTTGAAAATCAAATTTAAGGATAAATGAGACATGAACATTCAAGTTAATTGGAAATTGAAATCAATGATTAAATTGAAAATTTAATTCTTACCTGAGAAGCCAACTGATTTTCTACCTCCAAAACAGGAGGGATTTCCTCAGGAGTAGATACATTTGAGGATGAAGAAGCTTTCTTTTTGAATTGTTGAAGATACTGCCCAAGGGTGATATCTTCTTCACTGTCTTCTGCTTCTTCTTGTTCTCCCTCTTCCTCAGTTTGTTGTTGTGCTGGTTGTTGTTCTTGTTGTTGTTGTTCTTCTTCTTGTTGTAGCTGTACATCTTTTTCTTCTTTTTCTTCTCTCTCTCCCTCCTGTGGTACTGAAGGGTCGGCTATATCTTCATTGACATAAGCAAACTCATAGTCCCGTGGCTCAATCTTAACAACCACCTTCTCAAGACTTGCAAGGTCTGCCATTTCTACTGCAATAGAGGCCTTCTCGGCCATGCATTTCCTCCAATCATGTAAGTCACATTGGGTAGCAATCTTAGCCACCTCAAAACTTTCCCCAAGGGAAAGATACCTCTGAATGAAGAATTCATACTACTCCCTTTCATCTCTATCTTCAGGGAGGCAAGCAAAAACTACATCCTCAGGAACTTCTTCACTGGTTAACTGATAGACAATAGCAAAATACAATTTTTTCATAAACCATAACTCATCCCTAGTGTGGACAATTTCTTGAGCCAGCACATTTTTGTGCCTTATTGCACATTCTTCTTTCCATACTTGATTTGTGTGCTCATCAATAGCTTGAATCACTTCAGGGGGAAAATAAGTGAATTCTTTTTGCACTTTCCCGCAAAACAAATTCAACTAATATTTCAAATCTTTTAAAACTTTCTCTCTAGTTTTATTATGAATACGACTGCTCATATGCCAGTCCACTGAAGCTAATTTAACATCTTCAAACTTCAATAGCTTCATCCACTCTTCAGTGGACATAGACTTCTTCTTTTCTATTTGCCATAGACTAGAGGTGTATGTTGTTGTTCTTAAAGTAATGGGATTACCCGTGGCCAAACAGTAAATCTCTCTATGGAACCAAAATTTACACCTCTTATTAAAAAGTTCTTGTGTTAACTAATTTCTAAGGTGAACTATCTTCTCATGAGAGGACTCTTTCTCAATATAGGAAGCTATCTTATCTTTAAGAAAAATGGGAACATCTATTAAAGCTTCCTTACCCAGTTTGATGCATTCAACTATATCTTCCTTTACAGTCCTCAATTGTTACTCTCGTTCTATCCTTTTCATCTTCCTCTTCCCTTCATTGTGCCACATTCTAGCCATCAGGCTGAACTTCTTGAAGTTCAACAATTTTATCCAGGCATAAGTGGAAGAAGATGCAGCTGGAGGAGCATTGGAAGTTGAAGCCATGGCACTCGTTCATGGAAGAAGATGAACAGTAACAATAGGTCATGAAACAAGGGTTAATCCATGAATGGGGCATTAATGGTTTTCTAGGTGTAATCAGGTAATCAGATGATTGGGTAGTATGATTTGGTATTAATTAGTGGATCACTGGTTTATCCACAAGGTATCTCGTTGATAAACATCTTTAGCCATGAGCTAAGTTTGTGGATAATCTTAAACGGTGAAATTTTTAGGGGATTATTGTTGCATTCATTTTAATCATATTAATACTTGAATATTGCATATTTACTTCATGAATATTAGATACATTTAGTTGACACTTTTTTTGACTAATCAATTAACTGAATGTACTATTTTTGTGCAATATGAATTTTAGAAAGCAATGAAGATTCCTATAAATGTCTTGTGAGAGATTTTGACTTATCTGCCAGTGAGAGAAATATGCAAATTAAGTTGTGTATGCAAGAGCACACATGCATTCATTTCAGAGCATTATTTTTGTTTACGCCAAGCATATAAAATGAGAAATACAACTAGTGAAGAGATTTGGTATGATGCACTTCCGAGAAAATATGTTTATCATGGAATTGACTCTGAGGTAGGAATTCTACCTACATCATTAGATGGAGTTCACAATATTCTAGGTTGTGATGGTGGGTTAATTATTTACAGGTCTTATGGAGAATATTTTTCTTACAGAGCTAACATTGGAATAAAAAACCTTGTTACAAACGTAGAACTGATACTCCCAAACCCAAATAAAGAGAAGCATATCTTACATGATTCAGGTGCAACTTTAACATTTAAGGGCACTAATAGAAGGTCTATGCACCAATTATTTTGTTGGGAAGAACCAGCTGAGATTTGGACTAATTGGCAGTATTTGTTGGTCTATCATTTTGACAAAAACCAATGGCAACCAATCAGAGAAGTTTATTTTGGAGGAAGACCAACAAATAATAGAAATCATGTGATCATTGATGGTACCATTTACTTCATAACCAGTTGTACACGTCAATATATTAATGAGCTCATAATCATTGCCATCAATATTGAAGATGAATTAGTGAAACTCTTTCCAATCCCACACCCTATGGGTGCAATGGCAATCTCATTTTATGATATAGTTGAATTAGCTGTATTTGGAGGAACTAATGGAGAACTTGCATCTCTTAGCTTAATTCGATGGTGGAATGCTGAGATGAAATTTGAAATTTGGAGAATATAAAACATTGAAAAATGAGAATGGAGTCAGGTCTGCATAGAATTACAGCTAGAAGATCTTGGACAACCTGACATGCCATATGAAGGAAGGATCAAAGCTTTCTGTTTAATCAATGGAGATACTCTTATTTATAGTGCGTGAAATAACCTATATTATTACAAGCTCCAACTATCAGATAGAGTTTTCGAAGTGGAACTTATTCATAAACTAACCATGCCTGCTTCTATAGTGTGGTTGCATGATTTAATTCCCTATGCAAACACTTTGCAATTATGCACCTAGTATTTTCTGTTTATCAATGAAGTTAGTTTGTGGGTAAACAAGTTTACCAACGAACCTACCCGTGGGTTATTTCCAAAATTCCACTGTTGAACATTTGCAAAGCTTTATGTTGTACTGTGCTCAAAACTATATGAGTTCTTATTACAGTTATATATCAGTTATGAAATTTCATACACCATTTATTATAGTTATGGTATTACTGTAAACAAATGCACCTGTTGCATAACGTAGAATGGGAGTCAAAGCTTACATAATGACAGTACACAAGCAATTTTTCCTTTATATTTAAATGTTGTATGTCAGGTTGGTCAAGGGATTCATCTCATAGGTTAGTTTAAACACCTAAGAAAAGAATAATTATGGCTGCCCCACAGCAAGAACAATCTAGTGAACCAACAATAGGTAGCATGTTTTATCCTAATCTAATCGATGAACCGTCCTACATAACACTTCTTGAATGTGCTAATGACAGATTTGAATTAAATTCCAATTATATTAACTAGCTACCAAAATTTCATGGATTTGAAAAAGAAGATGCTTATTGGTTTTTAAAAGAATTTAATGAAGTTTGTAATATGATGAAAGTACCAAACATGTCTGTTGATGCCATTAAATTAAAGTGTATGTCTTTTGCTTTAAAAGATATTGTAAAAAGATGGTTATACAGTTTACAACCAAATTCTATTACCAATTAGAATCAATTTTGTTCTGAATTTTTAGGGAAATATTATCATATGCATATCACTATTAAAAGAAAGAATGAAATCTTAAATTGTAGATAGAAATAGGAGAACCTTTTTGGAAATATTTTGCAAGATTTTGTGATATCCTAACTCAATGTCCACATCATGGAGTAGAGAGAGTTACCCAAATCAAAATTATTTATGAAAGAATAGATTATCAAACAAAAACACTCCTAGAATCTTTGAGTCAAGATGGATTTTTGAACTAAGGAATAGATAATGCTTGGAAATTTTTAGAAGACTTGGCCAAAAGAACTACACAATGGGAAAGTGCGGCTAAAGTAAGTCAAGAGCAAATTTTTGTACCTAGGGGAATGCATGTTGTTGAACCATATGTTGCCTTAGAAGCTAAAATGGCTAGTTTAATGTATAAAATTGATGAATTACAAATTAAACAAAAGACTGAACCTAACATGCCTAAATGTATAAGTTGCTTTGCCATAAGTCATGTTGTGGAGGAATGTCTTATTCTACATGAATCTGAAGATGTTAATACCTTATTCTATAATCAATGTAACAACTCTAATTTCAATCTTATAATCCTAGGTAGAGGAACCATCCTTGTTGACCCGAATGCTTGAACAAAAGAGCTGGGGAAGTAGCCGGCTAGCCGCCGGCAGGCCAGTTCAAGGAACCGGTTGCCGACTCCCCGCAACCCCCATTGGCACAAAGGGGTGGGGGAAGCAGCGGCTAGCCGCTAGCAGCCTGGTTCAAGGAACCAGTTGCCGGCTCCCCACAACCCCCATTGACGCAAATGGGTGGGGGAAGTAGCCGGTTGGCCGCTGGCAGGCCGATTCAAGGAACCGGTCGCCGACTTCCCCGCAACCCCCATTGGCACAAATGGGTGAGGGAAGCAGCCGGCTCCCCACAACACCCATTGACGCAAATGGGTGGGGGAAATAGTCGGCTTCCCACAACCCCCATTGACGCAAATGGGTGGGGGAAGTAGCCGACTGGCCGCCAGTAGGCTGGTTCAAGGAACCGGTCGCCGGCTCCCTCGAACCCCCATTGGCGCAAATGGGTGGGGGAAGCAGCCGGCTAGCCACCGGCAAGCCAGTTTTAGGAACTGACAGCCGACTCCTCAAAAACCCATTTTGGCCAACATGTTCCCCTTTCGTGAGGTAGCTGGATAGAACTAATTAGCATTCGCCTGCCACGTAGCGGCTATCGGGTAACTACCCAGAAAGGTAAGGCAAATCAATCAAGGAAATACGACGAGATTTAATCACTTAAATCTCGCAATCAGTCAATTACGCGGTTTGTGAAATCAAACCGAGACATATGCCACCTTCCATCTTCGGGTCCCTCCAAAGAAGGAAGGTGACCCCATATAAAAGAAGGGCTACCCCCTCCCAAAAACCTAAGCTTCCACCTCTCGGAGAAACCATCGTATAGACGTGGGAGACGCTCGACGCACTTTCGACCCTCGGAGGAAACACCGGCTGAGAAGTTCTAAAGAAGGAGTGATGCTTGGAGCCCCGACGCCTCCTCACCGCACCGGAGCGAGAGCTTTTGACCCCCCACCGATGACTCCCTACAGGTAAGTCACTCTGTCCTCGACGTTTTACGTATGTTTTCACGATGTATTTTTTGAGCCCCGACCACATAACACCTTCCCCATGCAAGGGAAAGGTCGGAGGACGGACCTGGGTATCATTCCTTTAGAAATACGTCTGGAGGTACCGGTGGCTATCCTCCCGGCTGGGTGAATCCACCCGGCACGGTCGATTTCGGTTCGATCGCGAGCCTCTCGTCGAATTTTTTTTATGTGGAAACTCTGAGTTTCCCAACAGGTTTTATGCTTTTTTTATTATTATCCGATCACTATTTTCCCGGGAGGTGTAAGTCTACCCTCCCGATGGCTCAGAAAGATTTCTAGGATGATGCCTCCGACATGCATCCTTGCCGACGGCAGCCATCTGAATGTACGAGAAGTACAACCCGACGGTTCCCGTTTTCCGGGAGGTGTAAGTTTACCCTCCCGATGCCCTGGAAATATTTTCGGGATGACGCATCCGGCATGCATCCTTACCGGCGGCGGCCGTCCGAGTGTACGAGAAGTACAACCCGACGGTTCCCGTTTTCTGGGAGGCGTAAGTCCACCCTCCCGATGCCCCAGAAAGATTTTCGAGATGACGCCTCCGGCATGCATCCTTGCCGGTGGCAGCCATCTGGGTGTACGAGAAGTACAATCCGACGGTTTTCGTTTCCGGGAGGTGTAAGTCTACCCTCCCGATGCCCCGGAGAGAATTCCGGGATGACGCCTTTGGCATGCATCCTTACCAGCGGCGGCCGTTCGGGCGTACGAACAAGTACGACCCGACGGTTCCCATTTTCCTAGAGGCGTTAGTCTACCCTCCCGATTCCCCTGAGAGAATTCCGAGATGACACCTTCTGCATGCATCCTTGCCGACGACGGCCGCTCGGGTGTACGAACAAGTACGACCTGACGGTTCCCATTTCCCGGGGGGCATAAGTCTACCCTCTCAATGCCCTAGAGAGAATTCCGGGATGAAGCCTTCGACATGCATCCTTGCCGGCAGTGGCCGTTCGGGTGTATAAACAAGTACGACTCGACGGTTCCCATTTTTCGGGAGGCGTAAGTCTACTCTCCTGATGCCCCGGAAAGATTTCCGGGATGATGCCTCCAACATGCACCCTTGTTGGTGGCAGCCGTCTGGGTGTACAAGAGGCACAGCCCGACGGTTCTCCTTCCCTGGAAAATATAAGTTTACGTTCCCGATACCCCAGAAAGACTTCCGAGACGACGCTTCTTGCATGCACCCTTGTCGGTGGTGGCCGATCGGGTGTACGAAGAAATATGACTTGGTGGCTCCCATCACCGGGGAAGTCTAGGTCCTCCCCAAAACCCCTAATGACTCGAGGAGTCAGCCAGCTTGCCGCCGGCAAACCGGCACTAACGGTCGGCAACTGGCTCCCCGAAAACCCATTTTTGGGTGAATAGTTCGGGGAATCAGCCGGCCTGTTGCCGGAAAACTAGCACAAATGGCTGGCAACCGGCTCCCCAAAAACCTATTTTTGGGTGAATAGCTCGGGGAACCAGCTGGCTCCCCAAAAACCCATTTTCGGGTAGATGGTTCGGGGAACCAGTTGGCTCCCCAAAAACCCATTTTCGGGTAGATGGTTCGGGGAACCAGCCGGTCCGTTGTCGATGAACTGGTATAACAAACCGGCAACCGATCCCCATTTTCCGGGAAATGTAAGTCTACATTGCCGATGCCCCGGAAAGATTTCTGGGATGACGCCTCCGACATGCATCCTTGCCGGCAGCGGCCATTCAGGTATACAAACGTACGACCTGACGGTTCTTGATTTCTAGAAAGAACAGGGCCACCTTTTCGGGATAAGGTCATCGGCACGCATCCGTGCCGACCTTGGCCAAGTGTAACATAAATTCTCATCTCCAGTCAGAGGGGGGACATAATGCGGTAGCCGGTGCATTCAGCCGGCTGTCCGGCAGCCCAGTCGGCCGCCTCACCCGACTTTCAGTTCTTCTGTTGAGAGGTTCGAAAGGGTGACCTTCGTGTCTTTCTCTCCCCTATTTATTTGCAGATCTGGTATGAATCCTCGCTTTGTTCGATTCTTGTTTGTTTTACTCGATTCTCATTTATTTTACCAGAAGGGATGAAGTTATCCCTCCCGATGCTCTGGAAGGTTTTCTAGGATGAGGCCATTGGTGGCCGGGCTGACTATCGTAGTTTTCCATTTTTAGAGCCGGAGAGAGGCCGGGATTGCCTGGGCTATCTGGGGGTGCCTAACACCTTCCCCAACAGTACCCTGAGCCCCATATCCAGTTCTCTCATGTTTAGTATAGTGTTACGTAATTTTACGTCATTCCCGTGGTTTTATCATTTCGATGGTGGAAGGACACTTCCCCATCCGGTTTTCCTTGTTTTCTACCCAAAAATAAG
>JAMKPZ010002127.1:0-30133 GCA_024699675.1 Amphibolis antarctica
CTTTTCAGTAATCGGTTAAAATCGAATTATCTTTAAAAAATTTCACCCTAATATTTAAGATAAAAAAAATCCACAAACATCTTTCAAATTTAATCACCGTATTTGTAATTAATGAAAAATTAATTATACGTACGTGAATGAATTTTTTCAGTTAAAGAAGAGAGTATTTTTAAATTTCACCTGCTGCATGAGAGAGAGTGTTTTGAAATTTCACCTGCTGATGAGAGACAGTATTTTTAAATTTCACCGGCATGAGAGAGAGTGTTTTTAAATTTCACGTACATGAGAGAGAGTGTTTTTAAGTTTTTCAATTTCAACCGTCGATCATAGATCGACGGACGCCTGCAGAAGTGACTTCTGTAGGCGCGTAAAGGGAGATCAAAGATAGATTAAGATGGTGATGGTGTGTTGTGAAAATTTCAATAAAAATATTTATGATTTTTTGAAGAATAAAATTGAAGGAGAAGAAGTTATCGTTAAAGTTATTGAACAAAGTATTCTATAAATACGAGTTCAAGAATACCAATTAGATGATAGAAATTATAATGTAAAGAGAGAAACCAATATCTGGTTAGATGAATTATTAAAAAATTTAAATGATCAAAATTTAATTTCAAACATTAAATTAAGATATCATTAAAAAAAAATAACTCCATTGAAGTATTTTTCTAATTTTTATTATCAATAAATTTTAAGATAAATATATCGAAACAAATTTTCCAGTAAGCCAGTTCACTGCCATCTCTTCCTTCCGAGTGCCAGCGCCACCGCAACCATGGCCGCCACGCCGTTATTGCGGAAGCCAGTGCCGGCGGGAGGAGCTTCGTGCTTCAGGAGGGCGCGTGCCTCCTCATCGAGGCCACCGTCGGAAGAGTTCGCCCCCTTGGCCGCCGTGTTCCGGAGGCGGCTACTGGTCGGCGCTGGGACGGCGTCTGTGGTGGCGCTGGGCGCCAATTTCGCGGGGCTGACCAGCTTCTTCCTCGGCTTCGAGCCCGATCTAGGGAGGCGTCTCAAGCTCGACTTGGTCTACCCAATTGGTGGATACTCGCGGTACCTCGACTCCACTAATGGTTTTGGTAAGTCGCTCTCTCTCTACTTTCCATTAAATGTTATCTTTTTCCTTGTTATTTTTACCTAATTTTAGCTTCCACCAGATCCCAACAGCATTGAACTCGCAAAAATCGCCACCATCAAGAAAAGTTTTTTACCTAATTTCCACAAGACAAGGAAGCATTGTTGTACAAAACAGAAAATTTGAAAATTGATTTAAACACAAGATAACCAGCAAATTGGTGGTATTATCAATTATATAAGGAGAAACTCCTTTATGGATTTGCATTTTGTTGATGGTTTAAATTATTCTTGAGAAATGATAATCATTTTGTTGATGGTTAAAATTGTTCTTAAGAAATGATAATTGGGTTTTCTGAAAAGAAATATCCACGTTATGAAGGCATCGACTATTGCCACACCAATCATCTCATCCCTCGTTCACGTCCACAATTATTCAAAATGTTTAAATAGCATTTAACATTCTTTTTTTTGTTTTTACAACAATTCTAAGAAGGATGAGACCTAGCCTAAAAAAACCCTACATCAATGAATATAGGGTCCCAAAAAAACCCATGACAGACCAAGTTTTTTAGTGTCCAAAAAAACCCTACATCAACTACAATGTATGGAAAGTCCTACATGGATGAATGTTAGGATGAGACCTAGCCTAATATATGATGAATCTTTCCCCTCATTATCAGTTGATTTTGATTTAAAATATTTTACATGATATCAGAATTAATTCATGTACATCTACCCATAAGGTACTTGTAAACTTAAGCATAAGTGAGGGAAAGTGTGAAAAGTCCCACATTAATGAAATATAGGGACGACATTTTGTTTAATATATGATGAACCTCTGTACTTATTATCAATTGATTTTGAAATGAAATATTTCACACAATATATGCCAAATGTTTTTGTCTTGTATTTTAGTTTCCCATTTAGTGCTCGTATACTGTGATTGTAATTTGTGGTTATTGATTGTGATTGCAAATTTTCATGATGAAGCCAGTGGATGCCTTAGAATCTCTCTTGTTCTTATGCTTGTATTCTTTATCCTAAATTGAAAGCAAATGAACGAAACACCAAAATCAAGATCTTCATCAGTTCATAATTAAATCTTTCTTTTTTCATCAGAAAAGAAGCTCTATTCTATCATTTTTAGCTTAATGGAGTATTGCATTGCTTTTGGTTGCAGTATGTTTTTTTTCTTGCAAGTCAAATGATTAACTAGTGGTAGAGGGTTTTTTTTGTTTTTGCAGTAAGGAAGGAGATTTTTTTTTCTACTAAAACTTCATTTAGTTGAAATTTATGCAACCAAGATTATGAGATTATTGAGGGATATCCATAATCTAAAACAAACAAGAGTGAAGTAATAGATTTCGACATAAATGTTATAAATTTTAAACAATGAAAATGAAGATGTAGATCATATGATTCATCCCTTGATTATGGAATTTTTTTCTTGAAGTTGTCTCAATTACATTAAACAGCAAGATTCGTAAATCTGAATTAAACATTATAATCAATAGTATATCGATCTATAATATCATAAGATCCAACTATTATGTACAATTTCGATTATACTTATTATGGATGCTCTATAATCTAAATCAAATACAATCTAAATGTACAAAAGGTAAACAATTACAAGAGTTGCATGGTTTCTTGGATGCAGGTTTTCCAGTTTCCTTTTAATTTTGTGAAAATCTTGTGAGAACCTCAGCTCAAAGTGAACACCCTCGTATGATTAAAACAAAACGAGTTTATGAGTGTGTTTTACTGGAAAAAGTAGATTATAGCTTGTTGAGAAAGTTTTATTTCATTCATTCACCTGTCTCATGCCACATTGACCTATTCCTTCTTGAATTCTTCTAACATTTCCTCTATTGGGAAAAAAAGACAGAATTCATCTATCCAGCCAACTGGGTAGGCGATCAGACACTGCTCTACAGAACCATTGGTAGAGAGGAATCCACAAGACAACTCGACCCACCACCCCTGGACAGCAGCAGAAGACGATGGCATCGAAATGTTAACGAACCTGCGATCGCTTTTGGGCCACCAGGATCTAGTGGAGAGCTTAATGTTAGCGTCATTGTCTCTCCCGTTCCTCCTACCTTCTTGTATGTCAATCCTCCACAACAGATACAATTACTTGTACGTCAAGTGTGTGACCAACCACTCATTGTTCAGATTCTAACTCATCATTTTGGTGCAGTATTGAGGCTTTGGGTGGACCGAAGGAGGTGGGTGAGGTGGTGGTGAAGACGTTGGTGGCCCAAGGCTCTAACATACAAGCAAGGCTCATAAAGTCTAGCATAAGGCGGGGCAATGTGAATTATTATGAGCTGGAGTTGGTAGTGGAGGGTCCTTCTCTTTTTCGGCATAACGTTGCTGTTTGCTGCACAAGGCAAGGGAGGCTATTCACCCTGAATGCTCAAGCACCAGAATACGCTTGGCCTGATGTGAAGGATGACTTCCTCAAGATGGCTGGTTCTTTCAGCGTTACCTTCTGATTAAAAATGCAAAGCCCCCTCCCTCCCCCCCACCCAAAAACATGGCAATTTCAGAATTTCATGTGGCATTGTTTTTCCATTGCATGTTGTGAGAATTGACCCCTCGCCTTGTTTACAAATGCCTATATGGGTGTGTTTACAAGTAATTTTTTTCAATTTTGAGAGTTTTACAATATTTAAAATTAGAATTGATTTTTTGAATGAAATTGAAATTATATATTAATTTGAGTAATAAAAATAATTTAAGTAAAATATGTATAATAATAATGACGTTAGAAGTTGAAAATAATTACCTATAAACGCACTTTATGCCTTTATGGAAAGGTAATTCACAAGCTTGCACTTGCAACTTAAGAAGAATTTGCATTTTAAAAAAATAGTAAAAAATTTACCTTATTAATTTTCAGCGTTTCATATTTTTTTTATATTTTCTAAAATCACAAACCTTTCCTTGATCTTCGCATGACAATGTGTTAAGTTTTTTGTGCTTAACAAACTTTTAATCTTCTCATAAGAATGTTTACGCACGGTTTATTATCTGTGACTCTTTTGTATCGTATTACTCACAACAGTATGATTTTTTGATCATATTAAATTGTATCAACCATTTACAAATAATATATCGAAAATGAAGGTTGAATATATCATCTTTGCAAAATAATATATTATTTGTTGTACAATAATTTTGAATTACCGTTTTATAGAATAGTATATCGAAAAATGATTGTACATGGCTGAAAAATCACTGTATAATAATATATTATCTTTGCAAAATTACCGTTTTTGTGTTGTATTTGTTGTAGAATTTTTTAGTTATATTTTAAATGGTATACAGTGAATAAATCATATAGTCACAAAGTTTATAATAAATTATGAAATAAAAATTTATATGTAAAAATTTGTATAATAATAATAACATATAAGAATTTATAATGAGATAGAAAACTTCTTTACCAAATAAACTCATTGTATGATGATATAAATTAGATCAATCCAATTTGATTTAACTTAGGGCAATAGGTCTCATTTAGCAATGGGATATTTTAACTTAACTTTAAAAAGTATGGTAAGTTAAAGTTAAAAGGAGTAAAATAAATAAAATTAAATTTTACGATAAATTATATGATTAAAACTTATGTCTAAAGATTTATATAATAATAATAACACATAAGAGTGTGAAAGAAATTGACTCTATAATAAGTGAAACATTTCCAAACGAGACCTTAATTGACATTGCAAGCTTATAATTATTGAAAATTGCAAGCTTATATTCATTTGTTGGTTGAAATAATTGCTATGGAACATCTCTCTTCGTAGGGTATAATTTGTCCGTGCAATATACAATACATAAATATGTGTATCAAATATTACGAGTAAAAATATCTATTCTTTATATATATACATATATAATAATTTTCGTATTTATCGCACGTGTTGTATTGGACATTTGTGCACATAAACCCTTGCCTTTATAATAATATAGATGATATCAAAGCTATTTTGGGTATAGATTAATCTGTACTTGGAAAGACTCCAATATTTTTATTTTAAGATTTAAAATTTAAAGTTTAAGATTACGACGAAAAAGAAAGTCAACAACCCAACTGTGGTCTACATTATTTACTGAAACGATTTGGTATGGCTGATAGAGGAACTTGCAATTCAACTATTTGCAAACGATTGCTACCGAGAAAAGTGTCTGATTACTGAAAAGAAGAAAAACAACCTTTCAGATTCCACAAGAATCTGATATTTTCAAAATTATACATTCATTAATTTCCTTGTTACTTTCTAAAGAAAACAACCAAGCAAAAAATACAGATGTTAAAGCTGTTTGTTTCACTTAAAAAGTTAAAATTGCCATTTTCATTTATGTAAAGAGCTATTTCTGTCTTGGGTTATTTTATTTATTGTTCAAAAGGTTGGTGTCTCCTGATGTTCTCAAGAAGTCAACTTTCACCTTTAGTACCTAAAATTCTTCTTTAGAAAGAGCAATCTTAAACGGACCCTGAGAATTCTAACACTGTCGATGATAACCAAAAAGTAGCTAATAAGAGTTAGTATGTAAAAGAGGATTTGATGTTGCATTTCTCGTATATGGTAATGACTGCTTCCCATTCATGGTGATTATCTATCAATTCAAACTCATGATTAACTCAGATGACGAGGACAGAACCTGATCATGAGCTAGGATGAGCTTGCATTTTGAGGATGCAGCACCAATTATGCAAGAGAATTACACAAACAGATATGTACCTTATTAGCACTGGAAATCGCCAGCAAATATTGGAGGACGTCTCATCAGAAATTCAATATGGTAAGCAGATGACCAGTCACTAGGTGTGTTGTATCGATCCAATTTTATCAGATGTCTCCAAAGAAATAATCACCAAGTGTGAAGGTAGACGTAAATAAGACCACAAAACAGATATCTGGCCTCAAGCAACTCAATTATGTCCAAACAGCCAATGTTATATCTGATTCCAACAATCTTGGAATCCCCGAATGGAAACTCTGCCTATGGTTCATGAGAAAAATGATGCAACTGCCCAAGCTGTGCATGTTTAGATGTCATCACAGTTTCTGGGAAGGAGTTTTCAGGATATTTGAAGCAAATCACAAGTGAGATGTTTATTCTGTGCCTCAGCTGAAGACCTGCTAAAGAAGTTTCTGCCATTCTCATTAAAATTACTCCTTTCATTCGCTTGCAAGGTCCTAGAATCTGTGATCTTAGAAGTAACATTACCGTTACCGATGGAAACTACTGCAACACCAACTTTCTTTTTTACAGACCGTGAAGATCTAGAGGGGGCCTTTGATCACTTTTCCCTACGCTTTACATTGAAAAATCCAGAAGCAAGAGCTTCCAGTGCCTTTGTTGTAAGGGGACGGATTCTAGTGCTTTGCCTACGCTTATTCAAGCCAATGTGCCCATCAGAAGGTGCCATATTACTGGTTTCAAATGTTGGCTTATAATCATCCTGATACTGTGATGTCTCACATTGCGACATTTCATTTATGTGCACGGAATCCTGGCTCCTTGCTGTTTCTACACTAAGCAGGACACCAATATCGAATTCTTGTGGAAATTGAGGTACATTTAGATCAATAATAGCTCTTTGTAGAGAATTTTCAATGCTAGAAACCTTCATATCAACAGAGCCACGACCTACACTGTTGTCACTTTCATATGCACTACTTTTACTTGGAGGACCACCTTCACCAGGGAACCTGGTAAATTTACCTTCAAAGCTACCTTTACCATCATTGTTGGTGACAAGTTTATCAAATGTATTCAATGATCTTACTTGCAAACTTTTCTTCTTCTTCCGGCAACATTGCCTAGATAAAGAGGAATCATCACAGACAGATTCTGTGTATTTGCCCGGATAGCCGTCTCTTCCAATCTTACTATCGGTAGCAAGTTTCACAGCCATGGTATCAAGTGCATCGGGAGATTTTAACTCGTAGCTCATCTCCTTGTTCATTTGGTGCCCTCTAGGAAAAGATTGAGCACAATAGCTAGCCTCCGAGGAATCACAAGCAATTGGTTTATGTCTTTTTGGCAAAGGAGATAAGTAGTTCAGCTTGGGAGATTTTTCCTTATGGCTAAATTGATTCTTCATGTTCTTTGCTGTCTCTTCATTCAAAGTGTTTGCACCCTGTCCATTTGCATCATGTTTACGGATTCTTTTCTTTTTTGGAATAGGAGGATGAACAGATTGCATTTTGTGATTGCTTGTATGCTTCAAATCATTCCTCATGGTTTTGTTATCAGATGTACATAAATCAGAATCCTCTTGCTCAGGTAATGGTGCATCACCAGATTCCAGGTGTTCTGAAGAGCTATTGCCCACTGTCCCCTCTGAAGAACTCAAAGGAATGTGGTTGTGAGGGGTGGCATCAGGAGGGAAGCTTCTAATTCCTTGAATTTTAAATGGTTCTTCACCCTGAACTAAGCTTGTATCCACAACTGTAAATTTCATTAGGCTAGAAGTATAATCTGGAAATCTAGGGCGATGGTAGTAAGGCATCTTTTCATTAGTTCGGCCATTTTGGTCCATTACATCATCTGCACATGCATCCTCCTCCTTGATTTCACTGTTAACTCTGTCTCCTTCCACCTCTAGTACCAGTAGCATTGGATCTGAAACAACTTTGTTCAGCACATCACTTATGCAGTTAAAGTAATGTTCACCTTTCACAAGTTCACTTCTTGAGAATTTCTTCACACCAGGAATAAGAAACACCAAATTATTTTTTGCATTAGCACCAATTCGATCATTTGGCTGTTCAGACTGCCATCCTTTTGCAAGCAAACGTGGCCAAACAGCTTCCCAAAAGAGATCACTTGAACGTGATTTGCTTAGCCTAAAGTTCCCTGTTAGAAACCTGATAATCTCTCCAGATGTGAGAGCAGAGCAGGCTTTTCCAGAAGGTATCTCTGAATGAACAGACTGGGCTTGATTTCCTTTACCATGATCCAAGGTGGAGCTGGTGAGATCCTTCTTTCCTTTTCCAATGCCTACAGCTTCTACAAGTGCTTCCACTCCAACAGTGTCCTTTAAAGCAGCCACATAATCTTTAAAAGAAGATTCACCCGCATTGAAAGTCTTGGTAGCCTAGGAAATGACAAATGTGTTACTCAAACATCAAGAGACGTTTGTGCTACTGAAATTTGTCCTAGAGACCAATGAGACAAATTCTAAAATAAGCCAAATCTATGTGTGTTGAGCCATAATAAAAAAAGTGCAGATGATGAAATTCATTTACATCTATTATATGAAAAATATGTACAACAGTATAAGTTCATTTACACTTTGATAAGATAAATGGTAGTATCAATTTTTTGTCGATTAAAGCATTTTTGTGGTTAGTTTATCAAAACATTGTAGCATGACTTTATCTTTTATGACATCAATAACTTTATCTTTTAAACTTTTATCAACTATCCTTCGAATTTTATTTTTACATTTTTTTTTTTTGTATACCAAAATTTAAATTCACCATTCAATTTTTCTCACATCCATTTATTTTTGTATAATCATAATATGTTAATTTACTTTTTTATCATTATAGCTACTAATTTCATACTCTTATCAACCAACATGCCTGTATTCCAAATTGCTAATCTAATTTTGGTGTTTTGAACTAATTTCTTTATCCACACACTTCTATTAAAGTGTGAGAACCTTTACTTATTTTCATTTGATCCAAATGCCAATGTAAAGGTCCTAGTTTAAGAACGTTACACTACTAACAAATTATTTTTAAGATTTATGTTGATGAAAGGTGGGCAAGTTTTTATAACTACTTGTCTACCTATCACTAACCCTACTTTAGTTGGGTTTGAGATTAGCTGTATAGGAGTTAACTTGTATATTATATTATATTATATTATATTATATTATACTATATTATTCTATATTGTCCTGTACCATACTATATTATATTATACTATTCTATAGTATAGATGCCTTAAATCTTTCTTTTCTTCCATTTTTCCATGTTATTTTCACAAATTATTAACAATTTTTTTATGGTCATTTTCACAATCTTGTTTTCCTTTTTACGAATTTCATTTTTTCCATATTACTTTGAGAAATTTTTCTACGTTTCTTTTATAAAGTATCATCATGGATTTGCACTGGTTAATTCTACCAACTTTTCATGTTACTTTTACAGCTATTGTCGATTATCCATATTCTTCTTATATATATGTATATTTCATTTTCCATACAGACACCTATAACTTGATCATAAGCTTGATTTTTTTCAAATGCTAATAGTCCCCTTATAAATCAATTATATGTTTTAATCCTCAAGTTCTGTGCTTAATGCAGGCATTTGTGCTAGTTCTAATAAACATACCCACACACACAGGGCATAAACATATGATCTCAATTTGCAACCAAAAAACAAAAACTGTAGTAAAGCAGTATAGAAGTGGAAGTAGCATGCAATCACTACATGTGAAACACACAGAGGAAACTAATTTAGACAAAATCAAAGATTTTGTAAAAGAAAACTACCTGTAGCAAGGTATTCTGTTTATCTAGTGATATCCTAGGAAGCAATCGAGATAAGAGCTCATGTTGCCTCCAACCACTAAAAATATGCTTCCCATGTACATGTTTTTTGTTATTGCTCTTTCTATGTTTTGACCATCTGTGGTATGCACTTGACTTATAAAATGCTCCATAATAAAAGGCAAGTACATTACCCATCTTTTTGCTTTCTATGAAATTTCTCACATCAACAAGGTTTTTCCCAAATATGTAAAGACCAAGGATAAAATTTTGAGCTTCAGAATCGCTCCAAATAGAACTCTGTGAACTAGTAGCAGCAGTATAGCATTTAGCCTTTCTTTGTTGCACATTCTGTGATTTCATATCCATAAAAACATCTGATAGAGCAGAGTCAAGGTTTCTTAATATGGTGTATGGCTTTCCGTCAGATGTTTCATTCAATACTTCAGCATTCTGCTCAATGTTTGTTACATGCAGCTCATCTGTATTGCTATCAGAATTCTGATTTTTTCTACTTGTCTCCAAATCTGCTGACATAAGTTTATCGTTATCCTCATTATCATACAAGTTCTCTTCTAATTTCTCTCTGGTGCTGCTACCATCAGTGGGAATCCAGAAAGCTGGGTTGGGTAATCCTATTTTATCAGAATATTCAACATCAGCTGCACCAACGGCAACAATTGATCTCTGGGGTGTAAGCAGATCATTCATCTCCATTTGAAGGGGTTGAAGGGGAGGCAGTTGAACTTGATATTCATCTCCAAGGCGAGGATATATTGATTGGTCTTTATGTATACTATTTTTGACACAAAATTTTTCTTGGCACACATGATCTATAGCTACTTCCCAAATGCTCGCCATATCATGGTCGTCTCTGATAGGATCCATCTGCCAAAACATCAGTTGCATACATTAAGTGCTAGTTTGTTAAATGTGTCTCCAGAATGTGCCATTTAACAAAGGAGAAACATAAAGTTTCATAATAATAGAGTTGAAACTTTGTTAGGGGCAATGACAATCACGGACATCTGATCAAGTTCTTAACAGATATTGAAATACATATATATCATATATGTGTATAACAAACAACAACAACCCATGCCATAATCTTATCATATAAGGTCAACTACATGAATCCTTTTCTTTCTTATATTTCTATCTATGACTAAATTTTCAGTTAAATTACATAAATTTAAATCTTTTCTCTTAATTCTTAACCAACTAATTTTAGACCTTCCTCTACTTCTTTTAGTTTCATCTACACTAATTAATTTTCCTCTCCTTAGTTTTCTTCCATGTATATCATATATGTGTGCATTTAAAAAATTTCTAGAAAATCAACCATTGAAAACTGTGAAAAGACACAAAGCTACAGGCAAGTTAACTTGATAGAATGTGAAGAAGACAGTGAGCTAGAACAACTTTTTTAAAAAAAAAATCTAGCAGATATTCTCCATATTATTGACATGCTGCAGAAAATGGTCTACCTAAAACTTTATATGGAATCCAGCAAAGGTGAAAGGAAACTTGCTTGTGACCCATGGATATCTGCGATCAAGGGGAAGAATCGATTGCACCCTAAAGGACTGTGCAAAAATGGATCTGTTTCGGCAACCCTTGTCCTAAAATAAGTTTCCATTAAGTTACCACATGCAATTGACTTTGTTCCATGCCCAAACTTAGGTGATACTTAAGATCATTAATTTTTGAAATGGAAGATATCGTCCATCAGGGATGAGTTACAACAATATTATCTGGCTTAGGCAGCCCATGCCTAGTAAGCCCTTCCATGAGTTTCAACGCAAAATACCTCATTAAAATCCCTCAAAATCACATTTTGAGGTTTGCCATGATCCTGGAACTTGTCACAGGGAAAATTGTTTCATGTTATACACAATAATTGCGAATTTGTGCACAATTGACGTGAGCTCACAATCAAAATGACAATGTCAGGACTGAAATTGGAGAAGCATGCTTAGGAATGGTTGATGAAGGAATAAGACACCTGGACAAAACCAATAGCTGTGACTACGGATGTCTAAGAAACCAAGCAATGCTTTATAAATAAGAAATAATAATAATCCAATGTTGATTCCAGACAAAACCCAAAAAAATTTACATCCCTCTCGATTCCGATGAACCAAACCAGGAAAGGAAGAATCTGCGTAATTACGAGAAGACCATGCCAAGCTTGATCGTAAAGCAAAAACGTTAAAAAACTCAAACAGGAACCATCAGTGAGGAATCTGAGGAGGCCAAATCACTTGGGGAACTCGATCAACAATACCATAAGCTACACTGCCTGCATAAGAACATCCACCACGAGACAACAAACCAGACGCAAGAAGCACCGGTCGTGAACACGGTAGAGCATTCGACGGGAACAAACGCCGCCACGCCTCCTTTCAATTCCCACCCGACCCTTCCCCACGCTCACCGATCAGAGCCAACCAAAAAGTGGCGGCGGCGGTGGCGGCGGCGGCAGCAACAGCAGCAGCAACCCAGCAGAGAGCACGGAGCACTCGACGCGCATGTCGCGGGCGTACCAAACCAACCCACCGACCCAAGAAACAACGGGAGGAGGACACGCGGGACGTAAAGGTGGGAACTTGGCAAATGGGCTTCGATCTAATGCCGGTTCCGTCGACGAAAACCGATACAGCAAACAAAGCAAGCGCACGAAACGAAACGACACAAGAAGCGGCGTAAGCATACGGAGGAAAAAGAAGGTTGTGAAGGTCGACCTCTGCTCCGGGAGGAGACCACGTCGGCGTGGTGGGCGGCGAATTGGCTGCGGCGACGGCCGGAGGAGTGCGAGGGACCGGCGAGAGAAAGACTTGAGAAGAAGAGGTGAGCCGAGAGAGAAGGCCAAGTCGTTCTCTTCTGTGAAATGTGTGCGCGATGGCAACAGCTGATTTACGCAGGCGTGGATTTTATGCACCAATCACTTGCATTACCGTTCAATTTTAAATTTTTTAATTTTTTTTACAGATGTTATGTATTTATAAAAAATCTAAATAATATTTTTCTCACGTAGAGATTTAAATTTAAAATCTTAAATTTTATTTATTTATGTATTTTTTTAATATACTTTTTTTTTCATTATACATTATATCAATATATAATAATATTTATCAAATAATTTTAACATTCTATATAAAAAAATCACACTAAAATACGTGTAATTTCTAAAAAAATGTAAATCTCACCTCACTTAATGGTTAACTTACGTTTAGAAATGAAATTAAGGTAAATAAGGTAATAGCTCATGTTTTCCATTGTACCGTACAATTCTAATTTTATTTTTCTTAATTTTTACCGAACAATTGATATTATGGAAATAAACGTATAAAATCAACAAAAATTATTAAATATATGATTATTTTTGTTATTTTATATTTAAATGTTACAAAATTACTATAATTATTATTTACATATTTTATTTGATAAAAATACTGTGTACTGTAAACTTTATATGGTAAAACTTTTGTCAAATTTCACTATAAAACACACCCTTAAAGTTTTGAGAATGATTCAATTTTTAAAATTATTTAAAAATTATTACTTTAAAATAATTCTATCGTATCAGTCAAATTTCGAACACACCGTAAGTGTCAAGAAAAGAACTCCTCAACCACAAAATATCACTTTAATAGTTTTACTTTTTTTATTTTTTATGATAATAAAGACCAAGTGATTTAACCGTACACCACCGTCATTTAAAACTTATTTATACCTTCAGAATATTTTAGAAATTATCAGAAAAAAGTTTTAAAAATGTAACAGAAAGTCAAAAAAAAAAAATGAAGCCGTTTGTGATAGTTATATAATTTATCAAAAAAATCTAAGAATTTAAGCAAAAGATTATTTCCATTTAAGCGCTTAATGTAAAATAGATATATTTAATAAATTTAATATAAATATTTGTAAAGATATTTAAATGCCGTAAATAGATATTTTTGATTTTTCTTTCTAATTCAAAACACTCTTCCTATCCCCTTTTTTTCCTTTTTCTTTTTTTTGAAAATTACTCTTCCTAACCGTTTTGTAAAATGCAGGTGTGGTCGTAATAATTCAAAAGATTATTTCCATTTAAAACATAAACTTTTAAGGTGCATTATTTTATTTTTGATATTTCTTTTTATTTCTCGTATGTATACGAATAATCTTTATTTTTACAATTTTCCATAAAATCTAGTTATCTTCGTTTCTCATCTATTCATAAATTATCGTCATTTTTAAGTATACAAACAAATCATTAATTCAACTCTTTAAAATGTATGTCTACGTCAAACAACTAATCTTTGTGATGATAATGGAAGATTGTTACATACGGTGACAGACGAATAATCAATTGAATCTTCATGGTCGGTATATATAATTTTATTTGTTAGGCTTGTTTGATCGGTCAAAATAATTAAACCGATCTAATCTTAATTAGTCAATTCAACGGTCATTAATTTTGACTGATTCATAGGTTGACCGAGTTGACCCGATTTGATTTGATTTAACTCCCCGGTCGTCAATTAACTACTACGATAAATGTTTTTTCTTTTTTGAGGTCTGCGAGTGAGCGCACGTGGATTTTACACGGACGGTGATGTTGCGGGGTCGTGTTATTAGAAAATTTTAAAGAATTTTATTATTAAAATATTAAAAATTTAAAATATTTTTTAAAAAAAGTAAATATAAATTTTCTTATATTTTTACGAGATATACAAATAGTTTCATAAAAAATTTTATTTCATATTTTTAAAATTTTGATAATAAAAAATTTGTCAAATTTTCATTTTTGTTAAATTTCAGGAGATACAAACTCCCTTTTATTCTTAGTTGATGGTTGAATCTCATCATTCGTTTGTTTTGACTTCAATGTTTCTTTTATTTTTATTTTTAATTAATTTTAAAAGTTTGACGAAGTTAAAATTACAAATAATTAAATAACGAAGTTAAGTTGAAATTGAAATACTTTTGTTTCAACTTTATTTACCACGAAATAATTTTAGTAACGATAGAGAGTTGAAATTAAGATTAGTAAAATAAATAATATTAAAGTTGAAACTTTTTGAGTTGAAACAAACAAAAGGTGGTGAGAATTTATACAAAGAATTTATGTAACGATAATGACACGTAGTAGTTTACGTAAATTTAGAGTTAGAATAAGTAAAGTTCTTTCTAAATGTATCTAACAGTTTTAACTTTAATTTTACACAAATTTCTATGCCAACTTCATTTACTAAAAAAATTACATCGTTGGTTGTGAAAGTTATATTTAAATTTAAATTTTACCATTATAAACATTATTTACTTAATAATAAATTTTTTATAATATTTTTTTAATATAATGATAAAAAATCATATACAAAAATCCTTATGTTACAATCACGTTTTACCTCAAATTATTTATTTAATAATAAATATTATACAACGAAGTTTCTGCCAGAAACTTTTTGTAATATAGAAAATGCATACGCAAAAAAAATCTCATGTCACAATCGTTGTGAATTATTATATCAATAAATCATATGTCCTTTTTAATATTTTTTCTATTTATTGCATTACAACTACGAAATAAGTAACAATAGTTGTAGAAACAATAAAGATTTTTTTTAACACATTGGTATACAACAAATATTTTTAGTTGTGATTAAAATTACATATTTTATTCTATTTATTTCTTTAATGTTCGTACAATGCCTTCGAAACTTTATTTAAACATATATTTAATATATTACGGACGTTTGCTACGGTGAAGTTTAAAAAACAATATGCAAGAGAATGTTTTGTAATGATAGAACCAGCTAATATATTAATTAAAGAAAGATATATAGAAGTGATTGCAGATGTCTTTCGATTTAATGAAGGCTAATGTAATGTCAGAAATCTAGGTAATTTATCTTTAGGTGCGTTTATTTTCAATTTTACTTATTATAAAATTTATTTCAACAACCGTGAAAAGTTAAAATTGAGAGTAACGAAAAAAACGATACTAGAGTTATAGGATAAAAATTTATATAATAATAATTATATATAAAGACTTATGTAAAATTAAAATTAAGGCTGTGCACATCTACTCCAACACTCGTAGAGTTGAAAAAATTATTTTTTTCTCGATATTTTATGGAACAATATTTTCATGTAATTGCACACTTCAAAGACGTCACATGAATCCACACAAAAATGATTATTCGCAATAGACTTCGGTTTAGACTAAATCTTTCACGCAAATCAAAAGATTAAAATTATAACATAATGTAATATTTATATTTGTAATTTTAATTTTGCAAAAATAAAATTTTACTGTACGTAATCTATTTGAAAAATCTATATCGTTAATGTATATATATGAAAATAATGTCAAATTTACTGAAATTGTATATTTGGATATTTAAATACTTTTTTAGACAATGTAAATGTACCACTTGCATATATGTAACCGAAAAATGAATGGTACACTTGTCATTATTGATGACATAAGTCATAATTTACTGTAATGAAAGCATATATATATATACTTGAAAATCTAATTTTTTCATGGACAACCTTTTTCATCTTTAAAATTTTAAAAAATTTAACTTCATAGAACTAATTTTATACAAATTTATATAAACTATTGTATAAATTTTTATTATATAATTTAACTTTATTTATTTTACCATTTTCAACGATACGTAAGAATTGTCCACTTCATCAACAAAAAGCTGTAATTATATATCTTTATATATAATACATTAATTCCACTTGTAACTGCTTTTTCCCACCCACGCTGCCCTCCAATCTCTTGTGATTTTGGTTGCTCGTGACATCTCACGAATTCCCAGCAGAGAGATTCACTTGTACTTTAGGGGAGATTTAAAAGTATAAAAAATAAAAAATTAAATTTTTCTTAATTTTTTTAAAGACATAAATAAACTCTCCTTTATCTTGAATTCAGGAGTATTTTTATTTGTTTTAATATTATTTATTGTAAAATTAACTTCTTAAAATTAAAATTAAAAGTGATAAAATAAATAAAGTTAAATTTTATAGTAAATAATATAATAAAAATTTATACATAAAAATTTATACGACGACATAGCTAAAAAAATTATTTATGAGGTACTTTTTCACTAGAAAATTCTGAAACATAGTTAACCTTTTAATCATTCTAATTTTCAAGATATTGAAGTTTTTTTTATGTTTGCCATATATAACTGTATTTTGCAGCTGTCTTTCGAATTCTGGAATCTGATGATTTTATCTTTTTATTTTAATCTTTGGTTTTATTGGAATAATCTTATAATTCGTAATATATAATCTGATTTTTCATCATTATTGACTGAATCTTTTAATCAAGTTTTTCTTTGGTTTGAACATTCAATTTTTCGGATTGGTGCTCTATGAGATCACCGTCTGCTAACTTTGTAGGACGTTTATTGATTAATCTACTAATATCTTTTAAAAAATAATGAAATTTATATAAAACTAATTTTACGAAAAGTAAAATTAAAAACAAATACAACTGTAATGCATGTAAAATATTTTATTTTAAAATAAATTATCATGATTAGGTAAAGTCTCACATCGATCTCTGCATTCATGACGTTTACGCATGTTTTATATATAATTAATGGTGCAAACCAAGTGTGTCCCAGACAATCTTATTAAAGAATAAAACACTAACATTAATTGTAAAAGAAACCAATTAACCTGAATGCATTTGGTAATTAACTTTTAATTTTAATTTCAATTTCGTACAAACTTATTTATCATTATAATTATACAAATTTTTACATACAAATTTTTATCTTGTAATTCACTGTAAAATTTAATTTTATTTAGCAGTAAGACTTAACTTCTTCCAATTCTTCAAAACATTTGAAGCTTAAATACCCAGTTACCAAATATATTCTTAATTTGTAAATAGTCAAGAAAGATTCCAAAATTTAATTAATTAGGAAATTATAATGGATTCTTTTTCTTACTGTGATAGTAAAACAATAAGAAAATTGTGACTCTTATGTAATATTTGTGCTTTCGAAACTGATAAAAAATAATGAAAAATGATAAAAATTTTAACTGTTATTTTCTATTATTTCACGTAATTTTACATTAATTTTAAAAGTATAAACACCACTTTATAGTGACAGAAAACAAAAATCCATCGTAATAATTAATTCTATCTATTGTTGCATATACTCCATTCTATTGCAACGATAAAATATTTGTCCTAGCCAATTGTCAACAAATTGTAATAGATTATTCTAATTATTGCAACGGAAAAAAAAACAGTCATAGTAACACCTGATCATCTGTATATTGTGACAGACGTTTAAATATATAAAACAGATTAACACTACATACCTACTGCGACAAAGACAATGCTGCATACGCCGTAATATCCCAAATTCAATTTAAGGCGTGTTTGGTAATAAAGTATTTTATCTTATAATAAATTATAAGATAAAAATTTATATATGAATATTTGTATGATGATATATCATCATTATACAAATATTTTACATAAATTTTCATATATCATTGAAGTTAATTAAGAAGGAGTTTGTGCATTTTGAAAAAAAATTTAGATATTTGTACATCCCAAAAAATTTGGAAAAAATTTTACAATTTGCAAAAACTTCATCACGATGTACTTTCTTAACCTTGTACATCTTGTCTAACCTTCTTTAATCATTGTTAAACTTTTAGTTATAAGGAAAATGAGAGATTATATTTGAAATATTAAAATATAAAAAAATCATAAGTTTTTTTTAATTAAGTTTTCAGAATTTTCACCACATGTACAAACAATCTTAAATTTTTTTCTATTTTCTAATTTTCTTTTGTTTTTTCAAAATTTTCATTTCTCATGTATTTTTTACGTATACAGATAGACTTTAAAACTAAGGTTAAGTCTGTTAACGACGTGAGATGAAATTTTCACTATGTGTTGTTTGTTACACATAGTAATTATAATAGAATAAAATAAATAAAAAAGAAAAAAATAGCATATGAATTTAAAAAAAAAAGACATCTCACGTTGCTCTAATAACAAACACAATCTAAAAGATTGTTACGAAACGAAGTTCAACCATGGATAATTAAGGAGAAATCTCATGTGTATCATCAATAATATATGAATTTAATTAACCCCGTCTCGGATGGGTTGGGAAAGTATTTTTTTAAGGATGGTAGAGAGTGGAAGTTGCCTGATATTTAATCTTTTTAACCGTACGTGTTCAGTATTCGATCGGGCGCCCAACGCCACCAAAGTCCACAGCCATTGGGCGGAATGGGCAAGCAGGGGAAGCAAAGGCACAGAAGAGGACGAGGGCGATGGAATCTTGAAGGGGGACCGCGCGGGCGGGGGCGTCTTTCGCAAAAGGAGAGGAATTTATTAACAAAAGGCGGAGGACGCATCTCAAGATCGTCAAAAAGCCGTCGTGCGCTTCTCGACACTTGTCCGTTCCTCGATGCCTCCGTTACGGCTCGGCGACGGACGCGCGGCCCCAATTAGCAATTAGCTGGAGAGAGGTGATTTAACTGATAAAGTAATAAATTAGTGAAATGGGTGCAATTAATTAAGATAAGCATGCTAGCCAGGTGTTGGTCGATTGGTGAAGATGAATTAATGATGCGAATTAACTTCAGGGGCATGTGCATGCACACACAAACCCCAATGCAGAGGTAAGATATGATGATGGCCGGATCCATGCATATATATGCATGCATCTTACAATATATATATGTTGAAAGATTTGATTTTACAGGTTGTGCATGCATACATACTGTTGGGTATATATATATATATATATATATATATATATATGAGATCGGGAGTTAATTAACATTACTAGAATTATTTTTTAAATAATACACAACTTTAAGTCTTTTTTTCATATTTATATATATATATACACGATAAATAGAGAATAAAAATGAATTTAAAGGAAAATGAAAGAGAGTTTCAAGATAGAAGAGAAAAAGTTGTGGTTAAGGTTGTTGAATAAAGTACTTCGTAAGTGTAAATTTAGGAATACTAGTTAGATATTAAGGGTTGCAGTGTACACATGAAGGGAGGGAGAGCAAAATCATGCTGTTACATGAGTTATTGAAAAATCTAGATGATTCAAATTTAATCTGAACCATTGGATTAGAGTATTACTAGAAAAATAACTCTAGTGAGAAATGCTCATTAGTGGCACTATTAGAGTTACTTTTCTAGTAGTATTCTAATTTAATGGTCTAGATTAAATCTGAATCATCTAAATTTTTTAATAATTTATCTAACTAGTATGACTTGGTCTTTCTTTTCATTTACACTGCAACTCCTAACGTCTAGTTGGTGTTCTTGAGCTCAAACACATAGAACATTTTATTTGACAGATCTAATGATGACATTTTCTCTTCTATTTTTATTGATTAAGAAGTCGTAGATATTCTTATAACGTACCTTTACCACTTTGAATCTCTCTTTCATTGTTAATTAAATCTCTTATTTGGTCTTATTTTGTCATGTATATATATATATAAAGAATAATGACTTAAAATTAAATATTATTAGAAAGATAGTATTACTAGAGAATTAATATCCATGTTGAACTTTGATTCCGATATATTCGTCGTATCTGGACCTGCAGGCCGGTGTCTGTCAAAATTCCATTAATTGGTTTAGGGCAACAACGATGATATGTTCAAGTTCAACCGATCGATCATGCAATGCCGCGCGCCTCTGAGAAGGAGCTAGCCAGCAGTGATCGATCGATGTGATCTCCCGGTGGTCGTGTCTCTTTTTGATTGGATTTGCAGATCGACCACCGAGAGAGCCGTGGTTAGGCGAAAGCTTGAAAGCTTCTCGATCGTGAGGGGATACGGACGCAAGTGTCTTGTCAAGCTGGCTACATACTGTTCTTCCCTGCCTGCGGTTGTACACACATGCCCGCCGGCCCCTGCGTATATAATTGGCAGATCGATCTCGATCAAGCTAGCTTTTTTGGGCAAATAACCAAACACTTCATCTTCATCTAGCTCCATACATGGATCGGAGCAACCAGCAACAAGGGCACAATATGCAGCAGCTAGCTTAATTGTGTACTTGAAGCTATTAGCTACCACACAATAAAGCATGCATATATACTCTTGATCAGCTAGCAGCCTGCATATATATATAAATAGCTGCCTCCATGATCACGTTCACTTACTTCTCGAGGGTACTGCACACGCGCACATGTGCTTGCCATGGTCGTCTGACGATCGATTTCGTTCTTTTATTGATCAATCATGTTAGGGTTAGGGTTAACCAGCGGGTTGGGTTTAATTGTATCAAAACCGTGAAGCATGCATACATATGGTTACATACATATATATAGCTGTCTAGCGTTAGGGGTTAATGCTAATTACTTTTTTAATCCCCTGCTTAACCTTATTTTTTTATAGTAATTATCTGAATTGTGATCCAGAAATCTCACTCGTGACATTGACTAACAGTCACTTTGACAAGGAATCCAAGGGTACACTTGTCACTCGACCATTACATATATATGTATTTATTTAGCTAGGTAGATTAATTAACACATGATGATTAATTAATAAAGTAATTATTAGATAGAAAATTAATTGGTCAATCAATGGCGATGTTTTAATTCACCAGAAATAACAATAATACCTGTAAAATGAAAAAAAAGTAATTTAATTATGCTTCAAAGATTTCTTACTAAAATTTATTATTTCAAGTTTAAAACTTCACTAAAATTATCTTAGGTTCACGACTTTACTTTTTAACTTTGAGAGTGACAAAAGTGATTTTGATTTTAAAATTAAAGAAGAAAAAAAATAATTTTAATAATAAAAGAAATAAAGTAGAGAATAAAAATGTTTTTTTACAGGTTAAAAAGCAGAAAGAAGTGAAAATGCCTTAGACGGAGAGATCGAGCTATATATATATATATATATATATATATTCATCGATCATATTATGGCACAGGAGCAGTACAACTTTAACAGGTAGCTGGCAAAGATGGAGAGACGAGAGGCAACATTCAAACCAGGGCTGCCGGAGGAGCCGCCGGACATGGGGGACGGGGGCAGCCCGGAGTGGGAGGGGCGCCACAAGATGCCGCAGGCGGCCGGGAGCAGCTGCTCCGGCGGTGATGTGGTCTCCCAAGGATCGGGAGATGGGTGCATCAAGGAGCAAGACAGGCTGCTCCCCATCGCCAACGTGGGAAGGATCATGAAGCAAATCCTACCCCCCAACGCCAAGATATCAAAGGAGGCGAAGGAGACCATGCAAGAGTGCGCGTCGGAGTTCATCAGCTTCGTCACCGGAGAGGCCTCCGACAAGTGCCACAAGGAGAAGAGGAAGACGGTGAACGGGGACGACATATGCTGGGCGCTTGAGACGCTTGGCTTCGATGACTACGCCCAGCCCATGAAGAGGTACCTGCAAAAGTACAGGGTGTACGAGAGCGAGAGAGCCGCCGCCGCCGCCGCCGCCCGCGCCACCGGCGGCGGAAGAGGAGTTGGGGGACATGGTATGGTTGGCGATGGAGGCGGCGCGATGGGCGTCGACGACCACCACCGGTTCTTCCGAGGAGAGTACTACCAGTTCAGGGACCTGCAGCCTTCGTCTCCCAACCCAACCCTGAGGTTTGATGTCATGGACGGCAGCAATTCCTAAGCAACCAATCGATCAAATACAACTTATATTTAATCCATCGCGAGAAGAACACATCCATGGAAGTGATTATCCAGCTTCTGCTGCAGCTAATTAATGGTATGCGCGCATTTCTTAGTTAATTTTGTGTTCCTCCATCCTATATATATATTATATATATATATATATATATATATATATATATAGATATATGTATGTACTCATTCCTGCATGTTTGTTTGTTTGGGATATTATGAAGGAAGCTTGTATGAATCGATCGATCGATGTTCCAACTTCCAAGTTGTCATCTGATTAAGGATCGATATATATATATATATAATTATTGCTATATATCGAGTACATCAATGTCGTATCTGATTGATTACTGTTTAATTATTGTTGTTAATTAGCTAGCCTAATTAAATATATATAGATATATGTAGTCCTTTGATCAATTAGTATATAGATCTTTAATTCTCAAGTTTTAATTTCGTCTATCAGTATACTCTCCAGTCTCTAGCTAGCTTCCTCTTCCGCGATCAACAGCAGATCGTACGGCCGGATGTATAGTTTTTGTTCATTCCCAGCTGTGTTGTGAGGCCTCTCATGTTTTTGGGGGCTGATCGATTAATTAATTACGTTTAAGCCTTAATTAGCTTGTTTGATTAAATGCTCAGTTGCCTTTTTTAATTATTAGATTGTAATATTTATTCAACTGTATATAATATATATATAATAACTCGATCGGTGGCTAAATGCAACATTACTACTACTCGAAGTTTCTGTCAATTAAGTTTCAGATCTTTAGTTGTGAATGCAAAGATCAGCATTAATTATCCAAAAAAGCTACGAGCTAGCTAGCTTGTGAAGTTTATTAATCATTAGAAATTAAGCTTATTATTGTCAAACAACTAATCAATTAAGTATGAGCTTAAATGGTAAATTCAATTCTTTACATGATCTTATATTCAAATCGATAAAATATATGTATATGGTATAGATCCAGCATGCTATATATTAATTGGTCTAATTAAACAATGGATATATATATGATTGGATATCTAAATTAAACCGATTAACATTTAAGTCTTTTTTCTGACAATGGTACATACTTATTATATATTTTTTAACCAAGATTATTATATTGAATCCAAAATTAATTTCTTTTCTGAGAATATATATAAATCTGATGGAAGATGTGCTATCCTATTGTCATGCTACCCTTCAAGCTAGGTTGACAGATGATTTAATTAACTTAATTATAAGTTACAGTACGTTTTAGTGGAGTTGATTATATAATTTTTTAACTTAATTGAATGTCTGATCTCTAGATCTATATATACATGGCTAGCTAGCTCATATTTTCAAGCTGCTCCTGCATCCTTGTCAGTGTTAATTAACTGCTTCACTCAACAACATAATTAAAGAACAACTCATTAATTAATTACTAAGGTTGATTGCTTATATCACCCAATAAACATCATCCTTCATACCTCGTTTCTGAGTTCATGCAGACGATAGAAGACTACAGCCTGCTGCCACCCTCATTACTAATTAATTAAGGTCGATTAATTGTTCTTCCTAAAACATATTTAAAATATCTTCCTCTCTCTCTAGAAATTCTTTGTTATACATGCTTCCTAAATATATCTTCCTAAAACATACAAATTTTGAACTTATTTCAGTGACCACACACATGCGCACACACACACACACACACATATTGTCTAGATCGATCAGAAAGCATTTATATATATGTGTGTGTGTTCTTATACATGCTTTATACGAAGGAAGATGAGAATGCTTTATTAATAATGGAGGAGAAATTAAAAGAATTGAGACATGTTTACAGGAGATGAGAATGCTTTATATGTAATTAAATTTAATTTATTTCTTCTGTATGTATATATATGTGTGGTACTCCTATGAGCTAATTAATTGATGCAAGAATGATAATATATATATAGAGGCTAGCAATTAAAAATATATTACCGTGGGTGGTTATACGAAGAAAGGATGAGAAAAATTATGGACAATTATATGTATGGTGTTGTTGATTATCATTTAATTAGAAAGTTTTATAAGTTATTTTCTCTGCTGAATTCTTTGTTAAATTATCTTAACATTGATTTACTTAAACATTATTTATAACTGTTTTGAATATATATAAAAAGAGGAACTAGTTAGCTAGGTAGAGATGGGTATTATATATTAATTTGATGTACCATCTGTCGGTTTGATGTACTATTAATTTTCCAATCCACTATGCTTAATTAACATAATAGATAGATGAAGAATGGGCATATTAAATATGTAGATTTTACTTCATTAAAATTAATTAATTAAAAATTATTTTTCTCAATACAATTTTACACTTGTAATCAAATTTTTTATTGAAATACTTTACATAACATCTTATATATATTGTACGTGAACTACTTTTAATATCATATAGTTAAATTTTATCTCATTAAAATCAAATAATTAGTAAAAAAGAATTTACATGTGATATAAAAATATCAATTTTACTCATTATTTTTAACATGAGACTATTTTTTCCAACAAAATATATATATGTGTGTGTCATGTGTTTATATATATCATCTATATACATATAGATGATATAAAATCTAAAATCCTTTTTAAGCCCATATTGTGAAAGACATATATATATAGCAGTAAATTAAAGTACACATTCATTACATTCCTAATATATATAATGTTCCTAATTAACGTTTGAAACGTATTACATATATATGTAGTCTTTGAATGTGTTTAATAACGAGATGTTTTAATTTTAAATATTATTAAAAGTTAAAAGTTAAATTTCGTTATCAAATAAAATTAAATTTTATATTTAATTGTAAAATAAAAATTTGTATATAAACGTTTAGGTAGTAACGATGATATATAAAAGTTTATATAAATTAAAGTTAAAGTTAAAAGATCATTACTAAATAAAACATTTAACATGTACATGAACATCATATTTTTATATGATATATTCATTCTTATCGATTAACCTGCAGAAATGTTTTTGTAAGAAATGTGATATTTAATTTTTTATATTCATTATTTATTTCTGAAAATATTTCATGCTTTTCTGATGGTGAAACAATTGAACTTATGGTTTAATTCATAGTTATATTTAATATATAAATAAGTAACTTTTTACTTATTGTCAATTAATTTTAAAATAAAATTTTAATATAATATCAAAGTCAATTTACTTATATTCAGACATAAAAAATTTAAAAATAAACTACAAGTAAGAGAAAATGTTAAAATAGTTTCATATCGATAAATGTAAAGAATAAATTAGTTAGCATTAATATATAAAGAATGAACTCTTTTACTCATTGTTAATTAATTTTAAAATAAAATTTTAACTAAATCAGATGAAAATACAAGTAATCTTCTATAAGATTATTTTTACCGTAAATATATCTTCAACAAGTATGAATTAAAAAATTAATAAAGTACAAGAAGTGTTAAATGTGGGCGAAGTCAATTGTATGAAAAATTACAATAATTGAGATTTAATGTTAACGATCCATCACTGTAGTCTATAACAATTTACACTTTTACTCGAAAAGAAGAGAAGATTTTAATTAATATTATTTTAATTACACCTGAAAATAATATAGATAAAATGTAATACGCACAATTTTATAAGTAGTACGAATTTATTTCAATTTCTAGTTAACGTATTGGTGCATAGCAAGTAAACTAAAATTTAAGTTTTGTTTGAATTACGTAAATAGAATTTACTTTTGCTCTCTCCTGTAAACTAAATGTTAATTACAATTTCAAGATTTTGGTTTGACTTTACATTTAAAATTTTAAAATGTTAACTGCATTTTCTTTGCTTTCCTGTGATATTCTTTGTGTACATCAAATTTTTTTTTTTTAAAAAAAAATTTAAGAAATGGAAAAGAAAAATTAAGAAATAATTTTTTTAAAAAGATTATTTGTACGTATTAAGCAAATTTTTAAATTTGCAGATGAAAATGGAATTGACATCTTATTTGAGATGCAGTTTATAAATGGAATGCTGAAATTGTAATTTATTAATTAGTCAACCATTGTTAACCCAAACAACACATCTTCCTCTAACCTTGGATTGTTAGATTGAACATTGTTAGTTATATCTTAATATAAAAAATGTAAATAAAACTTTTTTAAAAAATTTAAAATTTAAAATTCACGAGTACATTTGCGAATAACGTTTTCTAACTTTTAAAATTACTCATAATTAATATTATTATTAATATATAAATTTTTATCAATACTATGTATTTTAAATTTAACTGATGGTAACTTTTTAACTTCGAGAGTAACAAGAAAAAGACTTTTTGAACTTTTCTCAACATACGATCAGATGAGTTTAACGTTAATATGGAAAAATTACTTTAAAAATGTTAGAATCGTATTTTTTTAATATTAATGTGATTAAATATTATAATAAATTTATTTTGAGAATCTCTTCAACGTCGTGACGTTAGAATGATTTTTAATTTTACTAATCATACATTCATTCACAAATTAACTATAATTTTAAATTTTTTTAAAAAAAGTAAAAAAAAATTACTCGTATACACACTTCCATACTTAATAATCATTAAAATATCAGATTACTTGTTAACCAAGTAGAAATATTATCAAGAAAAAATGGTCAAACAAAAAACTAAAATTCCATTGTCAATTATCCTGGCATGCAAGATGCAAGCAGACAGATATTTCTTTCTTTTTTGTTAATTTGGGCAGAAAAATACGTTTGGGAATTGGGAGGCGGGAGGAGGAAAACGACCAGAGGAAGAACCGAGAACGAGAAAGAGTGAGCAGCACTCCAAATCGGGCAAAGAATTTTTCTATCGATCCTTCGTCCCTTCTCGGCGCTGCATCGGTCCATTGCCTCGGTTTCGATTCCTTCGAATTGCGACCTCCTTGCGGATTGATTGCCAGTGGTTAGGGTTCCATTGAGGCGGGGTGCGGTGGGATTTCGGGGAAATTGGGGTTTTGGTTGTGAGGTGGATAGGTTCATAGCTCGGAGCTTTGTTTTTGTGTTTTTTTTATTTTAAATTTTTTGTTTTTGATTCTTCTGGTGTGTGTGTGTGTCCGTCTCTTTCCATGAGAGTTAAGGATTCAGCAAGGGGTCCCCTGCGCGGTGCAGGATCCCGTTGCAGGCTAAGAGACTAGAATTTTCGGTGGTGGTTTCGGTTGGTCTCGTTTTTGTGTTGTCTGTATCGTTTTCATTCTCCTGGGTTAGTGTGGTCTGGAAATGTTTCCGCCAGCGGGAGCTTCCGGTCATGGTGTTGTGGATGGGATTGGGGGTGCGGTGTTGGTCCCGACACGTTTTGCGTGGCGGTATGGGGGGAGAAGGGTCTTCCTTACCGGTTCATTCACGGGGTAATCGTTGGATTTCCTTGTTCTCTTTGGCTGTTATTTTTTTTTTAAAGTAGCTATTCCACATTAATTTGTACGATCATTTGATCCAAATGCATAACTTATCTACTGATCGACGCCTTTTCTGGGGTTTCTGTCTAGGTGGTTAAACCACATACCGATGACCCCCGTCGAAGGTTGTCCAACCGTCTTTCAAGCAATCTGCAACCTGACACCAGGCTGTCATCAGGTTTTACCTTTAAACATTGTAACACAAGCATCCTTTAGACCGAGTAGCTAGATTTTCACTGATTTTCCAGAGATAAATATCATTTAATTTGCATGAGTATAATTTATTTTGCATTCTGATCAATTTCTTCTTGTCATTTAATGAATGCTCGTGGATAGCATTGGTGTTATTTATCTATTCGTAGGTTAGGAGAAACCTATTAAGATTTTGAACTGGTAGTGCACTCTTATAACGTCCAATGCATGTCATAAGAATCTGTTCCTGTGTTCAGATGTCTTGTAACGTCCAACACCTTTAGTCTCCATTGCTGATGTCTATGCCTGACCACCAATCCTCAGGTGTGCTTTACTAGTTTCTGGACAACGTGGATGTCGATCTTGAACGTTTCTGTTCACAACTAAAAATCACTTTCGCCAGTGTAGTTCTATACGAGGACCTTAGCTGCTTCAAGTTCTAACCCTTGCCCCATATTTTTTTTTTTGGAAAAGCAATAGGGGGAATCTCCTTAATGACAAATAAGTTATGCAGGTGTATTTCCAATAACCTTTCAAAAGGATCAAGGCACTAACCACCACTTGACAAATATTTTCTGTAATAAATCTAAGGGGATTCCCTGGAGCATGGTCTAGACCTGATCTCCCTTCGGCATTTACTAGGTTGTCATTCCAGGATGCTAAGCTGACCAAGCGACACATCCTTGGCCTTGTTATTTTGACTTTCCTTCATGCAGATCTCCTGACCTTATGTTGAATTTGGAAATTTAATGAGATATTCACCCCTAAATAGATCATTGATCCTCTAGATTAGAAGCACTAGCTATTGTTCATTAAGCCATCCAACCACCATGTTCTTGTTGATACCTAAATCTTGACACACCAAACAATGAGCAACCAAATGCCTTGGTTGTTCATCCTTCTTTATCCAACCAACATTGACAGTGGGAATCTTCTCAGCATTCTAATTTTCTATCTTTACTAGTAGATGTTGATGCTTGCCTAACCAAGATGTACTCGATGCCTCAAACCTTGCCCTCTGACCGTTTTTGGCAATCTCCTTCCCTGTGGCATAGCCTCTTGTAGAACTGCACTTACTAAGTTTCTACAATCATATTGCCTCCATGGCCAAAACATGAGCATCACTGGCATTGGTTCAAATGCCACCCAACTATGCCTGCTGTCATCTTCATGATATGAATTTTGTTGTAAGTTAAATAAATTATCTTTTTTGCACAAACAACCGTTAAATAATGTCATTATGATAAACAATAAGTATAATTCAAATGTCAAAAATAAGTCGGTATTGATTAGAAAAGTTGAATAATAAGGTTCCTGTTTTAAAATATTCCTTTAGTGGCTTACCATTTAGAGATCATGTTTCTCTTACATGTCTTTATCTTAGTAGATTATCAGAAACAAATTGATAAAATTCGCACATATGATTTGCAGTGATTGTTTATCAATGAATGAATATGGTTATAAGAAAGTGAGGATACCACAAATATGAGTAAAGCTAGAATTTTTAGATGAGGATATGTGCACAATTTGGACATAATAGTAGAATTGTCAATCGTGCCGTGTCGGGCCAGCACGACATGATTTTTGTGTCGATACGACACTATTTGTGTCGTACCGACATGACCCACACCACCAATGGGCCAGCCCATGCATGGCCTGTGGCACGAAAACATACTATTCGTGCCGATCAATGACACGAGTTTGACCAGCACGATTCTTCTCGGGACCCGGCGCTGCGACTCGGCGGTCGACCCAATAACCCGTCAGTTGACCCAAGACCCGGTGGCTCGTCTTCCCTACCGGCCGCATGACCCGTTCACGGTTCACCCCCCTCCCGCCCATGCGACCGTTCACCTCGCGTTCCTTGCTGGCCCGCACGGCTTTCTGCCCTTCCCCCTTAGGCGGGAGGGGGGCACGACCCATATCGTCGAAGAGTCTTCGGCTCCTATTACTGGGACGACGGGACCCGGTTGTCGGCCCAATGACTCGGCAATCGACCCAATGACTCGGCTGTCAGCCCAGACACGGTTCCCCAGTCTGCCTGCCCATGCATACGACTATTCAACCATCAATATTTAAATTTAATTCAACAATCAACGTGACAACATTCAACATTCAAGTATTCAACAACTTAATAAATAAGACAATCAGACAACAATGCATATAATTAAATTAAGTTTTTATTTATTAATGAATTACATATTTTATATTTACATTATTACAAATTTACAATTACATTTAAACAAATT
>JAMKPZ010002128.1:0-22109 GCA_024699675.1 Amphibolis antarctica
TCCTTCAACAACAGGGCTTGCCATCCCACGCACAAGTGCGTCGACAGCTGTGTCCTCAGCAGCCACTGACTTGGCAACTTGACCAAGTCAACCAGGGCTTGGCAATCATTCCAAGTCTCTCGCTCGGCATAGTAGACAATGGATCCTCCGGGCACCAGTTAAATCAACCGAAAACCATCAACCCTCATCCGGGGTGCCACATCATGGAGTCGGAGCCACCAGCCTACTCAGTCTGGGAAACCTTTTTCACAAGCAGAATACTGGCCAACATCACAAGGTAGAACTAGGGGCATTCTGCCCCTCCCCTGCCACAGTCACTCAAGCAGGAAAATGTGACCGGTCTGCTACATTTCTGTCCAGGACTCCATCCGGTTTCCACCTCCTATCCACTAGGTAGCCGGTTTCTTCGACCGAGATAGAACTAGGGGCATTCTGTCCCTTGTCTTCCTTAAACGCTCGGCAGCTGGAACAACAGATGGAATCCGATGGCATGACACCTCAAGTAGATGGGTACGGCAGGTCCACCACCGTCTCCTTGGAACCACTCCCGAGGTCCACCGCTACCTTGAACCAGCAGCTGGTCCACTTACCTGGCACCCAACCGGAAGACCACGGGCACTGCTCCCACCAGGTCCATCATCCAACGCCTTTTTAGCCCGAGGGTCAACAAGTCATAGAAGACACCAATGATCCTTATCAAGAGTCTGAAGAAGAAGGCCCATGGGTCCAACCACCCAAATCTACTGGCATAACGTCTACTGACAAAATTGAACTTGTAAACCTTGGGGATGAACAACATCCAAAAGAAACAAAAGTTAGCAAAGAAGTGCCCGAGCCCTACCGGCAACAGCTCCTCACACTCCTGTGTGAATTCGTAGAGGTGTTTGCGTGGGATTACGAAGACATGCCCGATTTGGATGAACGGGTTGCAGTCCACCGACTACCCCTCAAACCGGAAGCCTGACCTGTGAAGCAAAAAGGTCGACGAATGAGATAGGAATGGGCCTAAAAGCTGAAGGAAGAAGTCCACAAGTAGTTAAACATCTGATTCCTCCAACTTGTCTTCTAGCCAAAATGGGTGGCGAACATGGTACCCATCCCAAAGAAAGACGGGCGAGTACACATGTGTGTAGACTATCGGGACCTCAACAAAGCTAGCCCCAATGATGACTTCCCACTACCACACATAGATGTCTTGGTAGATGACGCCGCCAAGTACAGGGTATATTCCTTCATGGATGAATTCTCCAGATACAATCAAATCCTCATGGCAGAGGAAGACAAGGAGAAAACCGCACTCACAACCCCTTGGGGCGTCTTCTGTTACAGGGTGATGCCATTCTGGCTCAAAAATGCAGGTGCTACTTACCAAAGAGCCATGACCACCCTCTTCCATGACATGATGCACAAAGAAGTCGAAGTCTACATCAATGACATGGTAGTGAAGGCGCACACTCATCGACAGCATCTCAAGCACTTAAGAAGACTGTTCAAGCGCTTAAGGAAGTACAAGCTTAGATTGAACCCGTCAAAATCAACATTCGGGGCCACCACCGGGAAGCTCCTCGGCTTTGTCATCAGCAAATAGGGCATCAAGGTAGATCCCGACAAGGCAAAAGCAATCTTAGACATGCCTCCTCCACAGACGGAACAATAGATACGGAGCTTGCTAGGAAGGCTACAATACATCGTGCGTTTCATCTCGTGCCTCACGCTGATCTGCGAGCCTTTCTTCAAGCTGTTGAAGAAAAATGCTAGCTTCACGTGGACAATAGAATGCCAAGTCACCTTCGACCACATCAAGCATCAGCTGTCCCGGCCGCTGGTTCTCATACCACCTCACCCAGGACGACCACTTTTCTTGTACATGTCGGTAATAGCTTCCTCCATGGGTGCAGTATTGGGCCAACATGACACCACCAGTAGGATCGAGCAGGCCATATACTACCTCAATAAAAAGTTTACTGAGGTAGAACAAAGGTATGAGCTGATTGAAAAGTACTGTCTCTCGCTAGTCTGGACGGTGAAAAAGCTACGACACTACCTAGTGGCCTATCCAGTTTTGTTGCACAGCCGCCTAGATCCCCTACACTACCTCTTCGACCAGCCGGCCTTGGTAGGCAGATGTGTGAAATGGCAGATGCTCCTCACAGAATTTGACATCCGGTACGTATCCCAGAAATCCATGAAGGCCCAAGCCATGGCCGACCAAGTGGCCCACAAGCCCTTGCTAGATTACCAATCGTTGGAAGATTCATTCCCAGATGAGCCCATCTTCACCATCAATGAGCCGAATCCAGACCAACCAGATCTGTACCAGCTAGACCCTGACCAACCAAAACCCCACACCTTGTACTTTGATGGAGCAGTCAATACCAAAGGTCGTGGGGTAGGGGTCGTCTTAGTGGATCCTCAAGGAAGGATGCTGCCTATAGCCAAGCGGCTTCTCTTCACATGCTCACACAATGAGGCAGAATACGAGGCCTATATCATGGGGCTACGACTTGCACTGGAACTCCAGGTTACCCACCTGCAAGTATTCGGTGACGCCATGCTGGTAATTTCTCAAACCCTCAACAGATGGAAAACCTGAGACCCAAACCTTCAGCTGTATCAGGAACTCGTACTACAATTAGCAAGAGACTTCCAGTTCTTCCACTTCCAACACATCAGCCGCAAGCGTAACCCGTACGTAGATGCTCTAGCCATCCTAGCCTCATGGGTAGTGGTCACGGAAGGGCAGAGCATTGCTATAGAAGTCACAACACTTCACCAACCAGCCTACAGTGAGGATGTCTACCGCCTTATAGAAGTCCCTAGACAGGCCGACGCCAGACCCATAGCTTTGCCTCTGGATGGCCGCACCAATGACTAACAGACTATCGACCAACACAGAGAATCGGTTCCAGCTGACGAACCAAATGATATAGATCATAGGTCCCTGTACCCTCTCTTTCATCCAGCTGTCACCCGGAAGCCCACGGGTTTCCACCAGCCCCGCTGGCGAATGGGCCAAGGTACAGAGAATTGAAATGTGTTTGTGTGAGCAGATCACCCCGTGGGGTGGATGGCTTGTTGAACGGAGTCGCCACCTTATTTTTGGGTAGAAAACAAGGAAAACCAGATGGGAAAGTGTCCTTCCACCATCGTAACGATAAAACCACGGGAATCATGTAAAATCGTATAACATGAGAGAACTGGATACGGGGCTTAGGGTACTATTGGGGAAGGTGTTAGCCAGCCCCAGACAGCCCGGGCATTCCTGGCCTCTCTCCGGCTCTAAAACGAAAAAAAAAACTATAGTCAGTTTGGCCACATGTAACCTTTCCCTGAAAACTTTCTGGGGCCGCCGGACAGCTGGTTGGATATACCGACTGTCGCATCCTATCCCCGTACTAGAGATGAGAACTTGCATTGTTACTTGGCCGGGGTCGGCAAGGATGCATGCCGGAGACGACATCTTGGAAATCTTTCCAGGGCATTAGGAATGTAGACTCACATTTCCTGGAGATCGGGCACCAGCTACCGGTTTTCATTCCGGTTCGTCGGAGGCAGGCTGGCTGATTCCCCGAACCATCTACGCTAAGAGGGGTTTTCAGGGAATCGGTGGCCAATTGTTTGTACCGGCTTGCCGGCGGCAAGTCGGTTGGTTCCCTGAACTGTATGTGTAAAGATGGGTTTTCGGGGAACGGTTGCCGGTTGTTTGTACCGGCTTGCCGGTGGCAAGCCGGTTGGTTCCCCGAACTATATCTACCCGAAAAACATATGCGGACCGTAGGGTTGTGCGTGTTCGTACACCCGAACGGCAAGGATGCCGGTGGCGTCATCCCGGAAACTTTTTTTGGGGCATCGGGAGAGTAGACTTACGTCTCCCGGGAGAGAGATGACGCCTATCAGAAAGAGTGTGCTGTGTGTGTTTGTCAAAGGAGCTGCCACAGTTGTTGTTAGTTGGCGTTTGTACACACTGAAAGCTTGTGAGCTGAAGTAACAGGAGCCCCACCACCATTCCAAGGAGTAGGCAAGTTGCTGAACCACATAAATCTTGTGTTGTGTATACTGTTTTCTTTCTCCTTTCTCCACCCCACCACGCAATAGAGGACAAGTGCACGAGCGACTGTAGAATGGGATTCTAGGTACAATTTGGCAAAAATCCCAACAACTGGTATAAGAGCGTTGGTTCGAGAAGGGTTGTCTCTATGCAGCCATGGTGGACAAGCCAGTGTCCATCCAGATCAAGCCAACATCTGGTTGAAGAGTGCGGAATCCAAAAGGGGGCTTGCCGCTAGGTGTAGGAGGGCGTTTAGAGGAGGCGACGTCCTATAAGAAGGGTAGCAACCGGCTGAACAATCCGATAGCTGGGTAGAAGCATGTGGATTTTAGGAGGAGTGGGAGCCATGACTGAGAGCAAGTACATGGTGGAGAAATTTGATGGAAAGGATTTTGGGTTCTGGAAGGTACTGGTTGAGGACTACCTTCACACGAGGGACCTTGATGCACCACTAACGGGGGTAAAACCCAAGGAGTTGAGCTAGGAAGAGTTGGAGCAATTGGATAGGAAGCCATTAGGAGTGGTCAGGTTGATGTTGACAAAGAATGTTGCATTTAATGTCATCAAGGAGAGGACAACGGCTAAGATGATGAAAGTGTTGTCCAACGTGTATGAGAAGCCGTCGACGTCGAATAGGGTGTTTCTAATGTGTTGTCTATTCAACCTGAAGATACCCAAAGGGATGCTTATCATCGTGCATATCAAGGAGTTCAACACGTTGATCTCCCAGTTGGGCCTAGTCGAGATCTCCTTCGACAAGGAGATCAAGGCGCTGATTCTTCTATCGTAGTTGCCAAAAAGCTGGTCTGCGGTTGTAACAGGAGTTAGTAGTTCTCTAGGACATGAGAAGCTATGACTTGATGATGTCTGAGATCTAATCCTAAATGAGGATGTTCGTCGGAGGAGCAACACAAGGGATGAAGCATCCTGGGGGGCCTTTCACGTCGGGGTTAGAAGTCGACGACACAACCGGCAGAATGGAGGCGGCCGTCGAGACGACCAAATGGTGGTGGAATGAGATGACAGAGTCTGTAGGATGCCGTGTGCTGGAACTGTGGCTGAAAGGGCCACCTAAGCAAAAGTTGTGAAGCCCCAAGGATGGACATGGGGAAGGCACAAGGAGATGTATCGGTCAACGTAGCTGACGAGGAGCTATTAGATGATGCCCTGATCTGCAATACAGAGTGTTTGGCTTCTGCCTGGGTCATGGACTCAAGCACCTCCTTCCATTCCACCCATGAGAGGGGGTTGTTGTGTGGGTACATCGCAACCTAGAAGAAGAAGGTCCACCTAGCAGATGGGAGGAACCTCGACATGCTTGGTGAGGGTTCCGTGAGGATCCTAATCGATAGAAGTCAGTGGGAGCTGGACAGTGTCTAGTATGTTCCTGACTTGGCTAGAAACTTGATCTCAACAAGTTAGTTGGATCAGGAGAGTTGTTAGGTGACTCTGGGTAGGGGTCGATGGACGGTAATCAGTGGGATGGAGATGGTGGCCAAGGGGTGAAAGATCAGGATGCTCTATAGAGTCCTTGGTAGAGTTTGTAAGGGCATGACATTTGAGGAAGGAGGACTTGCTAAGAAAAGAACCAGCTTTCGATACAATGGAGGCGGTAGCCGATACATGGGACTGGGTAGTTGGAGGGTCTACTGGCTCAGCGATAGGTTCCAGGTGGAATGCCAACCAACGAAGGGGTGTTGCAAGTAGGACTCATCGACGATACAAGATGGAGTGGAGAGCCAAGAGCAACGCGTGGAAGCCCGCCAACGGTCACAGGGAGGTTGAGGAGAGATCCATCGCTCGACCACAGAAACCCATTTCAGAAGGAGACTACAAGTGCTTGCGAGTCTCAGGTGTGGCAACTGGAAGATGTGCCAGCTAAGGAAACAACGTATGGGGTTTGTAGAGTTCATCCCATCCCAAAAACTCTAGTGTCACCAAGCAAAGGTGTGGCGCTATTTGAACTTTTTGCAATCCACTTCTTAATAATATATGTGTTTGAAATATTTTAATTTCACCACAAGTGCATGGGTTTAGATGTAATTAGTGTGCAAGTACAGGTTTGTCCACAGGGATTAGTTTTGCTTGGTGTTTAGCTAAATTGATGTATTTAATTAATGGAACAAGTGATTATATTTCTTTTAAGCATTGTGATAGTTGCTCTTTTCCAATTAACCACTAGGATGCTCTTTAAATACCTATTAAATTGTACCTTCCAGAGAATTTTTTCATAATCTTTAATTTCTTCACCACTTAGAATATTTTATTTTAAAATTAGTCTTTTAGTAAATGAATCAAATTATGCACTGAAAGACTCTATCGAGTGAGTTTTACTTCCAAATATTTAATTCTTCTTAAGTTTTAACATTATACACTTCAGTTCAAAAATAATTTATCATTTCGCACCGAGAGAGCACTTAATCCTCGAGGTAGCTTGTGGGTAAACGTCTTTACCCTTGAACTTACTCGAGGGTTGTGCGATAGTTGTGAGTTTCAGATGTCTAAATAGTACAATTTGAATTAGTTGAAACTTCTAAGAGTTGAATACTTATATTTTTGATCTTTTTAAATATTTTAAAATACAACAAACAACATAATGCATGAAACACAACATAGTATGAATAACTTGTAAAAATAAAATGCAACATTCAATAGTATAGTAAACATAAAATCATTCTCTAAATATCTTAACTGAGTTGATAAGATGGGAGTTTGTAAATTTGAGTGTAAATATAAAAGCAAAGTAAAAATAAAGAAAAGGAAAAAGGAAAGAACACCTAATGCTTCACTGTAATTTCTCCCTTCGAAACTTGCTCAGGTTGCGAAGTTCTCTTTGTCTTTACTTTTGGTCCACTAGGTCGTCAATCTGGCAAGCCTTCCTTTCAAACTTGAAATGAGATTTTGGGAGTCACTCTGCAATTACACCAAGGAACAGAGGAGGAAGCAATCAGCACCGAGAGTCTCTCCTTCAAGGATATGCTAAGGTTGAGAAGAGAACAACAAACACACTAAGAGAGTGATTGGAGAAGAGGAGGTCGTCAATCTCCTCTCGGAAGAGGTGAGTGGGTGGAAGGTGGATGATGGAGAAGATGGAGAATGCCCTATGAATGGTGATTTGAGGAAGAAGAGGGGAGGGGGTCGGTTTCATGGCTACGAGACTATTTTATAGATGAGAGGAGTGGTAGTTCTCGAGCTAGCAGTTAACAAGGACATGGTGCATGTCCGAAAATGTGAGATCTTTCCTTGCAAGTCCACTTCTTTAGCCTGTCCATCCACATTCTCCATGGTTGAGCTTCAGCTAAATTAATTTTCTCAATTCTACTCTTATACAAACTTCCCTATAATTGCTCATCAAATTTCCTTACAAATACTTAAGGAATACCTTTCATGAAACACATCATATTATAGGAGAAATAATTCATAACATTTAAACCTTAACTATAATTGCAATCGCTATTACATCAATGAAATTCATCGCATAGAATAAGCAAGGCACAGGCTCAAGGGTAATCTAGTTTACCCTCACGTAAGTTTGTGGGTAAATGGCTTAACCCTCAGACTCTACATTTAGACATAAATCATGATTTTTTTCTATGAATTAATCATTTTATTAGCAACCTAAAGAGTCAATTATCAATCATTCATTCCTTTCTTAATAGGTAATCACCACAAACATAATTCATAACTTAAAACTTAATTCATGCATCATTAAAGTGAATAAACGTGAATAATGCTCAAAAGTATAGTTAACCTTGTAATCATCATAATTCAATGCAAAATGTAACTAAAACTCATTAAAACACATGAATTAATATCAATAAAATGCATAATTTTGAGTCTGAACAATTCCCCCGTACTTAAGTTTTGCTAGTCCCTCAGCAAAATACTAATTTAAGACTATAAAAAACTATGAAAGTAATAATGACTACTAAATAAAATTTACTACAACTATACTAGGCCACTTTCGTAGGGAAGACGACTACACTTAGTAGGTGCAGCAAGCCTTTAAACCCCTAAGTTACCCTAGTGGTGGAGTTGTCTCCGGAGGGTTTTTAGTGGATACATCCACAAAGTCCAAAGAAATAAAGAGAGAGAGAAAGAAGGGAAAATAGAATCAACCAAAGGATCATTTGAATCACTTGTTGCTATAAAAATTTCAAGGGAATGATGTGGCTCAGTCTTACAACACTCCCTCTCCTTGCCCTTAAATCGAATAAACTCCTTTTAAAATGTGAACAAGACATCACGTATTCATGACAACCACTTGTCTTGTGCAAGTAAGAGGAATTCACACCTTCACTACTCTCAATCAGAAATTAAATCATTAAAACAGACACACATCTCACCAACAAAAGAGGGTAATTTAAGATATTCCCTTCCTTTCTAAGGTATTGGAAAATGCTCTGGCTGATAGACAAGGAGTAAGGCAATAATACACCATCACTCAAAATGTTAATTTGTTGATATAATATCATTCTACTTCATTCCCACATCCCAAGTGACTCCGAATATTTCTCTTTTCTACCCATATTGACATTGATCCCTTAAATTTGTCTAATTCTTTTTCTATTTTGTTTTTGTTTTTTTTTCAGTACTTCCGTTTCCTTTCTTTTTCATTTTTCAAAATAACAGAAAGTAAGTGACATAACTAGCATTGCACTCCTAGAACTAATAAATGACCCTTAGTCGATTAACTTCACCACCTTATATCTCCATAACCTAATTCCCAAATGAATTCCATGGTGTATTAAAGCTCATCCCCTTGCTACCTTCTTTCACATAACCTCTAACTCAGAAAAGATTGGGAGATACCTTAAGATAATGCTCACCAAAATGGAAAATTTTTTATATCATGATCATTTTTATGGTGGCACTCGACATAGGTTTGTCTCTCCACTCAAATAGGGTAATGAGGAAGGAAAATAATTCACTTTAAAAACTAGGTTGACAAGGCATTAATTCAAATGAAACAGGCAGACTCAACTCATTGCACAAGTTAATTTGGAATCCATCTCCTCTAAGGGCAATAGGTTACTTGGAATTGGTTCTAGAAATTCTCCTCTTAATATAATAGGGTCTTCCCATTAATTTTAATAGAAACACTTGAAACTTACATTCCTTAAGGTTTGCTATCAAGAAAAATATAAAAGATATTAAAGATGTGAAAATCAAAGAAAATCACAAATATCGGAAAAGAAAAATTTTGTTTTTAAAATTTTGAACAATTTTAACATACTTAAACTACTTAAATAGTTAAACTACTTAAACATAAACCTTCCCCCCCATACTTAAACGTTGCATTCTCCTCGATGTAAATGGAAAATTTTAGTATAGATAGGAAAATTCATGACAAATATGAAATATAATAAACATCCCCCAACATGAAAATGTAATGCATGCTAAATAATGCATTGAACTTAATAGGATGAAACATGTGAAATGCATAAGTAATGCTCCAGAAATTAAACAAGTGCTATGCATCAATAATAGATATGATTATAAGGAGGTGATTTTTTTTTTTCTTCATAGAAACAATATAAAAGAAATAAAAATAGTGCTCCTAAGCTATTTTAATGGCTCACAAGAAAACTAGGTGGTTTATAAATAGACACCACAAAACTACAGCCTCATTGGCTTAAGCTGTGTGGTGTTGTTCATCCCCTCCATGAGCTATGTGCCTATCAGGTAAATGGGGATTCTGAACAGATTGACTTGGAAGAGCACCTTTGTTTCTTAGATTAAGTGAATTAGATATTTGGTTCAAGTGTGTCTCAATTCTTTTAATAGCTTGATCATGTACAACAATTTGAGAATAGGATTTTAATACTATTTCTACTTTTTTCATTAAGCTTGCTAATTGTTTCCCAAAATTTTGATCATGAACAGGTTGATCGTGATTTAAATTTAAAGAACTATTGTTCATTGCATTTTGTTCAAAAAAAGGTTGTCCTACAGATTGAGGTGGTTGTTGGCCTAGGTTTTTCCATGAAAAATTAGGATGGTTCCACCACCTAGGATTATAAGTAGGATTGAAATTAGAGTTGTTATGTTGATTATAAAATAAAATATTAACATCTTTAGAGTCATTTAAAATAGGACAGTCCTCTACAACATGACCTATGGCAAAACAACTTGTACATTTAGGCATGGTAGGCTCAATCTTTTGTTTAAGTTGTAGTTTATCAATTTTATGTATCAAGCTAGCCATCTTAGCTTCTAAAGCAACATGTGGTTCAATAATATGGACTCCCCTAGGGGTGGGAATTTGTTCCTGACTTACTTCAGTAGCACACTACCATTGGGCAGTTCTTTTGGCTAGATCTTCTAAAAATTTTCAAGCATTATCTATTCCTTGGTTCAGAAATCCATTTTGACTCAAAGATTCTAAGAGTGTCTTTGTGTGATAATCAATTCCTTCATAAATAGTTCGAATTTGGGTAACTCTCTCTACTCCATGATGTGGGCATTGAGCTAGGAGGTCACAAAACCTTGCAAAATATTTCTAGAAAGGTTCTCCTAGTTTCTATGTACAATTTAAAATTTTATTTTTTCTTTTAATTGTGATATGCATTGGATAGTATTTTCCTAGAAATTCAAAACAAAATTGATTCCAAATGATAGTAGAATTTGGTTGTAAACTGTATAACCATCTTTTTGCACTATCTTTTAAAGGAAAAGGCATTTATCATAATTTAATTGCATCAACAGACATGTTTGGTACTTTCATCATATTGCTAACTTTATTAAATTCTTTTAAAAACCAATAAGCATCTTCTTTTTCAAATCCATGAAATTTTGGTAACTGGTTGATGTAATTAGAATTGAATTCAAATCTGTCATTAGCACATTCAGGAAGTGTTATGCGAGAAAGTTCATCCATTAAATTAGGGTAAAACATAGTACCTATTATTTGTTATCTAAGTTGTTCATGCTGTGAGGTAGCCATAATTGTTCTTATTGTAGGTGTTTAGACTAACCTATGAGATGAATCTCTAGACCAACCTGACATACAACATTTAAATATAAAAGAATATTTACTTGTGTATTGTCATTAAATAAGCTTTAGCTGCCATTTCATGTTGTCATGCAACAGGTACATCTGTTTACAATAATACCACAATTGTAGTAAATGATATAAAATTTCAGATTTAATAAAAACATGTAATAAACCAACAAAAATGTTTATTTAGTTTTGAGCACAATACAACAAAGATATTTCAAAAGAAATGACAAACATTGTAAGTGTTCAACAGGGGAATTTTTGAAACAACCCTCGGCCAAGTTTGTGGGTAAACGAGTTTAACCTTGAACTTATACGTGGGCAGATAGAAAATACTACACACACTATTGTAGAGTATTTGCATTAGGAATTAATTCATGTAACCACATTGTAGAAGTAGGGAAGGTTAATTGATGACTAAGTTTAGCATTGCAGCCTCCATCAAATAGTTGGATCTTGTAATAATAAAGATTATCTCATGCACAATAAATAAGAGTGTCTCCATTGATGAAACAGAAAGCTTTGATTTTTCTTTCTTATGGCATGTCAAGTTCTCCCAATTCCTCTAGTTGCAATTCAATGTAAACCTGATTCCATTCCCATTTTGCAGTGTCCTGTATCCTCCAAATTTCAAATTTCATGTCAGCATGCCACCATCGAATTAAACTCAGAGACTCAGATTCTCTATTAGTTCCCCCAAATATAGCCAACTCAATTGAATCATAGAATGAAATTGCCAGTGCATCCATAGGGTATGGGATAGGTAGGAGCTTCATTGATTCATCTTGAATATTGATAGCAATAATCGTAAGTTCATTAATATATTGAGGTGTACAGCTTGTAATAAAGTAAATGATTCCACCAATAATCACATGATTCCTATTATTTGTTGGTCTTCCTCCAAAATAAACTTCTCTGATGGGTTGCCATTGATGTTTGTCAAAATGGTAAACCAACAAATACTACCAATCAGTCCAAATATTAGGTTCTTCACAAAAAAATAATTTATGCATGATCCTTCTATTGGTACCCTTAAATGTTAAAACTGCACCTAAATCAAGTAAAACATGCTTTTCTCTATTGGGGTTTGGGAGTACCAATTCTATATTTGTAGTAAGATTCTTAATCCCAATATCAGATCTGTTAGAATTGTATTCTCCATAATGCCTGAAAGTAATTAATCCATCATTACATCCTAAAATATTGTGAACTCCTATTGATGTGGATGGAATTCCTGTCTCAGAATCAATTCAATGATACATATATTTTCCTGGAAGTGCATCATACCAAATCACTCCACTAATTGTATTTCTCATTCTGTAAGCTTGACGTGAACAAAAGTAATGCTTTGAAATAAATGCCCGTACACTCTTGCTCACACAACTTAATTTGCACAACTCTCTCACTAGCAAATGACTTAAAACCTCATGCAAGACATCTATGGGAATCTCCATTGCACACTAAAATTCATTTGGCACAAAATAGTACATTTAATCAGAAAGAGAAATCAACTCGATGTATCTAATATTCATGAAATAAATGTGCAATATACGAGTATTAATATGATTAAAATGACTACACAATAAGTTCCTAAAAATTCTGTCTACTATAGTTTACCCTCGATCTAAGTTTGAGGGTAACGATGTTTACCCTCGGAGTACCTTGTGGGTAAACCTGTAATCTATTAATTAATTTCGAATCTCATCATCTGACCATTCGATTACCTGATTAACCTTATAAAAACCATTACTACCCCTTCATGCATTAACCCTCATTCCTCGACCTACATTCACAGTACTCTCCTTCTCCCATGACACACCATGGCTTTAACTTCCACTACTCCTCCCCCTGCTCCAACATCAAATTAAAGATGCTGAAATTCAAGAAGTTCAGACTGAATGCAGAGATGTGGCACAATGAAGGCAAACGAAAGCTTAAAGCTATGATTAGGGAGCGAGAACTCAAAATGGTAAGAGAAAACACTACTAAGTGTCTTAGGCAGAGTAAGGAGGCTAGCATTCTAGTTCCTACATTTCTTAAAGATAAAATAGCCTCTCACATTGAGAGAGGTAGGGTAGGAGCAGTTAGCTTACCTTAAAAATCATTTAGTGCAAGAGTTCTTCAAGAGGAAATGTATTTTCTGGTTTCATAGAGAAGTCTTTTGTTTAGCTACCACTAGGTCCATTAAAATTAAAACAAAGACTTATATTGCAAGCCCGTGGTAAGTAATCACACCCACAAAATCCATTTCAACTAAGGAATGGATGAAGTTAATACATTTTGATCGGTTTGAGTTGGTATCTTCAGAGTGGCACAAGGGTAGCCACCAACATGATAAGACAAAGGAGAAATATTGAAGGATTTAAAGTATCAATTTCAGCATTTTCGCACAAAGGTGGAAAGAGAATTCACCCACCTCCCCACTGAAGTATCTCAACCCATTGAGAACTATACTCAACAAACATGGCAGGATGAGTGTGCTCTTAGGCCCAACAAAGCCTTAGATCAAGAAATTGTATTTGTTACGGCTAAACTATGGTTTATGAAGGCTATTCATTTGATCATTAAGTTTTTAAATTGTACCACAGTGGTCTGAGATGAAGTGTTTGCATGTCTCCCTGAACATAGAGATGAAAGGCAGCTGTTACCTTGCCACTAACACTTGTAATTCTTTTCCTATATAAATTGTGTGTACGAAATAGTTTTAATTCACTGCAAGTGCATGGGATGTAATTAGTGTGCAAGTACGGATTTGTCCACAGAGATTAGTTTTTGCTTGGTGTTTAGCTGAATTGGTGACTTCAATTAAGTGAAACAATTGATTAAATATCTTATAAGCAATGTCATGGTTGCCTTGTTCCAATTAACCGCTAGGATGGTCTTTAAATACTGATTGTGCTACACTTTCTAGAGGATTTTACTTTCAAGTATTTAATTCTTCTTAAGCTTTGACAGTATACACTTTAGTTTGCATAAAATTTAACATTCTGCATAGAAGAAGCACTTAACCCTCGAGGTAGCTCATGGGTAAACGTCTCTACCCTCAAACTTACATGTGGGTAGTGCAATAATTGTGAGTTTTAGATGTAAAAATAGCATGATTCAAATTGGCTGAAACTTCTAAAAGTTGAATAATTATATTTTTGGTCTTTTTATATATTTCAAAACACAACACACGATACAATGCAAGAAACACGGTACAATACAAACAACTTGTAAAAGTAAGAATGTAGAATTTAACATTACAGCAGATATAAAAACATATTCTAATTACTGTAACTAAGTTGATAATGTGTGTGATTGTAGATTTGAGTATAGTTGTAAAAATGTAAAATAAAATAAAGAAAATAAAAATGGAAAGAACACCAAATGCTTCATTGTAATTCCTCCCTTTGAAACTTGCTTAGGCTGGGAACTTCTCTTTGTCTTTACTTTCGGTCCACCAGGTCGTCAATCTAGAAGGCCTTCCTTTTGACCTTGCAGTGAGATTTTTGGGCGTCAATCCGCAATTACACCAAGGAACAGAGGAGGAAGCAGTTGGTGCCGAGAGTCTCTCCTTCAAGGATATGCTCAAGTTGGAGAAGAGGAGGTTGTCAATCTTCTCTCGGAAGAGATGAGTGGGTGGAGGTTGGAAGAGAATGCTCTATAAATGGTGGATGAAGGAAGAAGAGAGGGGGGGGGTTTAGTTTCAAGGCAACAGGACTATTTTATAGATGGGAGGATTGGCAGTTCATGAGCTGGCAGTTAACAAGGGCATGGTGCACATCCAGACATGTGAGATCAGCCCATGTAGTCCACTACTTCAGCCTGTCTGTCCACGTTCTTCATGGTGGAGTTGCAACTGAATTAATAATTAATTTTGCTCTGTTATGCAATTCCTATAGTTACTTATCGAATTTCCCTACAAATACTTAAGAAATACCTTTCATGAAATGCATCACATCACATGAGAAATAATTCCTAACATTTATATCTTAACTGTAATTGTAATTGCTTTAATATCTATGAAATTCATTGCATAGAACAAACAGGGTATAGGTCTGAGGGTAAACCAGTTTACCCATGCATAAGTTCGTGGGTAAACCTTTAACACTCGTAGAATGGTCTGAGGGTAAACAGGATAACCCACAGATAAGTCTGTGGGTAAACAACTTAACCCTTGGACTTGCATTTAAGCATAAATCACGAGTTTTTCTTTGTATATTAATCATTCTATTAGCAACCTTGTACCCTCTCTTTCATCCGGCTATCACCCGGAAGCCCATGGGTTTCCGCCGACCCTACCGGCAGATGGACCGAGGTACAGAGAATTGAAAGGTGTTTGTGTGAAAGCATCACCACGTGCGGTTGATGGCTCGTTGAACAGAGTCACCACCTTATTTTTGGGTAGAAAACAAGGAAAACTGGATGGGAAAGTTTCCTTCCACCATCGAAATGATAAAACCACGGGAATCACGTAAAATTGTGTAACATGAGAGAACTGGATACGGGGCTTAGGGTACTGTTGGGGAAGGTGTTAGGCACCCCCAGACAGCCTGGGCATTCCTGGCCTCTCTCCGGCTCTAAAACGGAAAACATGATAGCCAATCTGGCCACGTACGGCCTCACCCTGGAAAACTTTCTAGGGCATTTAGAGGAATAACCTTATCCCTTCCGATGAAAACAAACGAGAATCAAGTAAACAAATGAGAATTGAACAAAACGGGGATCCATATTGGATCCAGTGGTGAATAGGGGAGAAAAGGATGGGTTTTCGGGGAGCTGACTGTCGGCTACTTGTACCGGTTGACCGGTGACTTTTCCCAACCCATTTGCGCCCATGGGGGTTTTGGGGAAACAGGCGCGGGTTCCTTGAACCGGTCAGCTGGCGGCTTGCCGGCTGTTTTCCCCCTCCATGTGCACCCATGGGGGTTTTGGGGAAACAGGGTCCGGTTCCTTGAACCAGCCAGCCGGTGGCTAGCCAGCTGTTTCCCCCTTCCATGTGCACCCATGGGGGTTCTGGGGAAATGGGGGCCAGCGGCTTGCCGGCTGTTTCCCCCCTCCATGCGCACCCATGGGGGTTTTCGGGAAACGGGGGCCGGTTCCTTGAACCGGCCTACCGGCGGCTAGTCGGCTGTTTCCCCGTTCCATGCCCACCCATGGGGAGTTTTGGGGAAATGGGGGCCGATTCCTTGAACTGGCCAGCCGGCGGCTTGCCAGCTATTTTCTAGGGCATCGGGAGAGTAGACTTACGTCTCCCAGAAAAACTTCGTACAGCCTCCTGACAGAAGGGTCACGAGTGAACTGAGCTCGACCGGGCCGGGTGGATTCACCCGGCCAGGAGGGTGGCCACCGGTACCTTCAGACGTGTTTCCGAAGGAATGATACCCAGGTCCGTCCTCCGACCGTTCCCTTGCACAGGAAAGGTGTTATGTGGTCGGGGCTCGACGAAGCATCGTAAAAGCTTACGTAAAATGGTGAGGGTGGAAGGACTTACCTGTAGGGGGTTCATCGACGGGGATCAGAAGTCCTCGCTCTGGCACGGCGAAAAGGCGTCGTGGCCCCGAGCTGCTTTCCTTCTTCGGAACCAGTGGACGATCGTTTCTCCACAGGGTGTCAGACTTCTTCCCGAAAATTATAGCCTGCTTTGTGATGTGGGGGGCTGCTCCTTTTATAAGGGATTGCCTTCCTTCTTTGGGGGCACCCGAAGATGGAAGGCGGCATGATTCCGGGCTTGATTACGCGGTCCGCGTAATCAATTTGCGAGATTTCAGTGATTAAATCTCGTCATATTTTCCTGATTGATTTGGCTTGCCTTCTTGGGTAGCTAACTGGTGGCCGCTATGTGGCAGGCGGAAGCCGGCTGGTCCCCCCATCATTTTCACCAAATGTGGGTTTTTGGGGTTCGAGTGCTGCTTCCTTGAAGCGGCTTGTCGGCTCCATCCCCCTAACTTTTCACCAAATGTGGGTTTTTAGGGGTCCGGGTGCCGCTTCCTTGAAGCAGCTTGCCAGTGGCAAGCCGGCTCTATCCCCCCAACTTTTTACTAAATGTGGGTTTTTAGGGGTCCGGGTGCCGCTTCCTTGAAGCGGCTTGCCGGTGGCAAGCCGGCTCCATCCCCCCAACTTTTCACCAAATGTGGGTTTTTGGCCGAGTGCTGCTTCCTTGAAGCGGCTTGCCGACGGCAAGCCCGCTCCATCCCCCCAACTTTTCACCAAATGTGGGTTTTTAGGGGTCTGGGTGCCGCTTCCGTGAAGCGGCTTGCCAGCGGCAAGCCGGCTCCATCCCCCCAACTTTTCACCAAATGTGGGTTTTTAGGGGTCCGGGTGCCGCTTCCTTGAAGCGGCAAGCCGGCTCCATCCCCCCAACTTTTTACTAAATGTGGGTGTTTAGGTGTCCGGGTGCCGCTTCCTTGAGGCTTGCCGGCGGCAAGCTGGCTCCATCCCCCCAACTTTTCATCAAATGTGGGTTTTTAGGGGTCCGGGTGCTGCTTCCTTGAAGCATGGGGTCAACAGAATGCCCCTCCCTAGGCGAGGTTGTATGACTTTTGAGGAAGGAGACCAACTTCCTAGGGTTGAATGACCCTCCATGCGTAGACGATAAGTCATGCGAGATTTCATGCTTTCGTGAATTATCCATCGTAGGTCGGGCAATAGAATCGGGCTTATACCCTCGGTCACTTGACCAGGGGATGCCATATCGCTAGCCGGTTGGTTGCACGGCTGCCATCTTGTGGGTGCCGAAGACTGGGTAACGAGGGGGAAAGTGTTCGCGTACCGTGCCCGAAGGTTGGGCTGTATCGCCCCGCATCTTAGATCTTGAATGGCTGATTACGCGGCAACCGCCTTGTGGGAGCCGGCCACCGGGATGTGATGTGAAGGCTTCACGTGTTTCTTTTCTAAAAGTTGTTGTGAATAGTCACATCATACTTTTTGTGACATTACGTTCCGTCTGGTTGGTTACGTGCTTGCCGCCTCAGGGGAGGCGGCAACCGGCTGAGGATGTGATACGTTGCTTTTTCAAAAGCTGCCACCGTCATAGTGGTCACGTCGTACCTTTGCGATTTTACATTCGAGCCGGCTATTCATGCTAGGTTGACATGATTGAAAAAGCTACAACGGACATAGTGAATGGTCACGTCGTACCTTTGTGATTTTCTCTTTTAACCGGCTGGTCAGGCTGCAGCTGCCTTGCGAGAGGCAGCAACCGGACAAAGGCCTCGCGTGCTTCTGTACTTTTCTCAATTTTCGTTCGTCTTTTCTGGTTTTCGTGCAACTTTCTCGGTTACCGTGCCTTGACCGTACCTTTTCAAAGTTGTCAGGAATCGTTTCAGCTTTCTTGATTTTTGTGCAACCATTTTTTGAACCGGTTGCCGCTTCCAACTATGCAGAATCCGGGTGACCTATTTCCCTATAAATAGAGGGGAGGTCGTTGGAGATTTCCTCATCCCTCCCTCTCGTTTTCACTCCTTCCTTGAGTTCTCGTTTGGATTTTCTTCTATCTTTCCTTAACTTCTTCCCTCGTGTTTTAATCAACATGCCTCGCATGAAAAATGTTACGGGGCACGTTCGCCAATCAGCTTCTAGGTCTGCGTGACGATGGTTCGATCTTCTACAGGCGACTTTGAGGAACATGCCGGTGGAACAGTTCAACTGTCCCAACCCGGCCGTATCGACCCGCCTAGCCATTTTCTTTGAATTAACCGGCAATGGCTGTGACGCTACTTCGGCCGAGGCCATGTCTCATTGGTGGTTGGGAGAACGGCGACGGAGCTTCGGTGCTTCTAGCTCCCGTGTGCCAATGGAAGGTGAGGCTTTAGCGGAGGCCCCCCTTCATAGCTCGTGGCGCCGGACGCATCGCAAGGCCACCGTGGACTGGCAACAGCGTCTTGCCGGAACTCCATCAGGGTCGTTCAAGATTCTTGATGACGCGACTTTAGAGGCAGGATCGGTCCGGCTGGCACTCCCTTGGTATCGGACTCCGACCGGTTCTGAGGAGGCAGTGGCTGACGGCGTGGCTCCCCCCGAAATCGATCAGGATTTGGCGTCCCCTGTCGATAGCCGCTTGGCCGTAAAGACGGTGTTACATGGGAGGCCGGCCAAGTTCGACCAATTGCCGGAGGTGGACCAGCTATTTGCCAGGAAAGGCTTGCTTTCTTTTGTCCGGGACTTCCGCCAGGTCGAGACCGTCCCCGGCTTGGTGGCCGAGATGTACTCCAACCTATCGGAGGTGGAGTCGCAACTTTATCTGAGCCTCCAGCCAGGACCGATGGAATTCTCCGATGCACTCCTGTTCAAGGTGTTAGTACTCCGCTTTACCGGTCTGGACATTTTCTCCCCCTTGTCGAACATTCCCTGGAGCATCGGCGACATCAATGCGGCAGTTGCCGTGGATGCCGATTTTGACCAATGGATTGTCAAGGCTCGGGACCTGAACCTGGTCGCCCACCTCGTCTCCTTTGTCCTCAACAACACAATCCTCCCGGAAGGGGGGCATTGGGATGAAATTAGTGTGGCGACTTACCTTGCAACTTTCGCGGTGGTAACGAGTTGCCAGGTGAATTGGGCGGTGGCGGTTCGGCACCAGATGCGTGGCGTGATTCTCCCGATCCGGTGGCCTCCCAGCCAATTGCTCTTTGGGGAGGCGATGGTGGAGCTGGCCCACTTCCTCCGTATCTCAACCGAAGGCTAGCAGAGGGTTCCGCTCTAGATCCGGCCCATTACATTAGTCAACCTAGGTCAGTATGAGAGCCTTGCCTCTAAGCGGTCTAGCTCGTCATCCGGTGAGCGATCAACCGGGCGTCGTCCTCCTGCTCCTGCTTCTACTTCACGGTCTACCGGTGGAACTTCTCTGAACCCAGATTATGCCAAGGATAGCTCGCGTCGCTGGACCGTCTCTATGCTCGAGACAAAGTCATTATCCGACTATTGAGCTAAGAAGATCGATTGATCCAGCTAGTGGACCGGATAGAGTGGCGGGATCAGGCTCGTGACCAACGGAGACGGGAGCGCCAGAGAACTGACCCCCGAAGATTTGAGCCCCAGAGGTTTGAACCCTTAGAGTCTTCTGAGGAGGAGTAGTCTGTTTGTACCCCCCCCTTTTTAAATAAAGAATAATAACTTAATTTTAATGGAAACTCGTCCATAACTATCTTCTCGAGTGTTTTTGTGAGTTTGCGGGCGAGATTTGGAGTGGCGACACTAAGACCACGATTGTGCCATGTTGGGAATTTTGGGGGAGCCGGCAGCCGGGTTATCTTACTGGCTGGTCAGTGGCGGGCCAGTTGGTCACCCAAACCAAATATCCAAGTATGGCTTTCGGGGTGCTGGCAACCGGGTTTTCTTACCGGTTTGCTGGTGGCTGGCCAGTTAAACGCCCGATCCATACGTCTAAGTATGGTTTTCGGGGTACCGGCAACCGAGTTTTCTTACCAGTTTGTCGGTGGCGAGTCGGTTAAATGCCCGATCCATACGTCTAAGTATGGTTTTCGGGGTGCCGACAACTGGGTTTTCTTACCGGTTTGCTGGTGGCAGGCCGGTTACACGCCCGATCCATACATCTAAGTATGGTTTTTGGGGAGCCGGCAATGGGGTTTTCTTATCAGTTTGTCGGTGGCGGGCCGGTTAAGCACTCGATCCATACGTCTATGTATGGTTTTTGGGGTGTCGAAAAGCAGGTTTTCTTACCGGTTTGCCGGTGGCGGGCCGGTTACACGCCCGATTTATACATCTAAGTATGGTTTTCGAGGTGCTAGCAATCGGCTTTCCTTACCGGTTTGCCGGTGGTGGGCCGGTTAAACGCCCGATCCATACGTCTAAGTTTGGTTTTCGGAGAACGTTGAGGAGTCGACCGTACCTGGGTACTGGTGGTGGTGGCCGGTTGATTTATCCGGCAACCAGCTGATTTTTCCTCGTGACGTCTTGTCTTGCACGAGTTGTGGTTTGGGCGTCCAACGATCTGAGCTAGCGTGCATGGGTGAGCTTTCCTCACCTTCGCTTGGGATAGTTGACATTCTGACTTGGGTTGTGTTGAGGAGTCGAACATCCTCGGGTAATGGTGACGGTAGCCGGCTGATCTTACCTGGCAACTGGTTATTTCACCTGCACGCTTGATTATACGTTAGTTCCAAAGGTGGGGAAGGAGTGTTGTCCCTTCCCCTCAAACATGAATATCCGTGCCGTGTCGTGGGGAAAGGTCAGGACGTTTCCTGGTGCCTCCTTTTCTAGCATTTCATTTTGCGGATTCTGTATGGGGGTTTTCAAGTGGGTGCCCGTGATGGAGTTTGTGCAAGGTAGCTGTTCCGACCTAATTGTGCTATCTAGACCTGCAGGGGAATGAAAGGTGGCTCACCTCACGCCAAGAGACGACTGCTTGGACATTCACGCGTGTGAGTTTGGAAACGTAGTTCCCATGTCCAGCAGAAGCGACCCTTAGGCGACAAAGACGAGTCTAGAAGAGAGATCCGAGAGCTGTCCTTCTACCCATAGTTATGCTGATTCATCCTCACTAGTTCACTCTGGGGTTGTAGAAATGATGGGTAGAATCATGCGGGTTCCGGAAATGGGGGCATAGGAACTCGAGGGTGGAAGCGACTTTTAGCGGGATGCCAAGCCCAATGTTGATGGCTTAGCTGGGATGTCAAGCCCTAGGATAAGAGAAAAAGGGAGAAGTGGGTGTCGACAAATGGGTTCTGACACCCAGTTGTATTGGCGGACTTTGATGGGTTGCCAAGCCCTGAAAGAAGGGGATACTTGGTCAATCACGACAAGTTGGGTATTGGACTGCCAACAGATGGCGGAATCCTAAGATCTACCCTTCCCTTACATAGGAGTCCATATGCTTTCAGGACTCAGCAACAAGTAACTTTTCCTTTTCTTTTCTTTTTCTCTTTTTTTTTTCTTTTCCTTTTTCTCTTTTTTTTTTTTTTCTTTCTTTCTCTTTTCCGTTTTGTTTTTTTTCTTTTTCCTTTCTCTCTTTTTTTTCTGTTGAAGAAGTATTCTAGCCACTGACTTTTCTTCTTCTCTTTTTTTTTTGTTCTTCTCTATTACAAAATAGAAGATAAGAAAACTAAATAAAAGAATGCT
>JAMKPZ010002129.1:0-11647 GCA_024699675.1 Amphibolis antarctica
TGAGCTCAATCCTTGTTCAATGGAAGCCCTTCCAATGTCCACCATTTCACTAAGAAAGGATTTCTTTTCCTGCACAGGCATTTCATAATTTTTATTTCCAAAACCTTCAATCCTGTTTCTAATACCTTCTGTGGATGGCGCTTTGTTATCATCTGTAGCAAAAATACAAGATATGGCCTCATGGGCAGTTTCACGGACAGCCTTATTCAAAGCATCACCCTTAAGCGGATCAGGATACCCCCTGTAGTGACAAAGCTCACGAATAACAGATGAATGCCTCTGCATTTGCCTCCTGAACTCTACACCGGATTTTGGCACTGCATACTTGATCAGCCGTAAAGCCTTCAAGTTCAAAAAAAAAAAAAAAACACCAACACATAGTAGCATGAGAAAGCTTCTCAAGAAAAAAAAAGCATCAAGTAAGAAAAAAAATTCATTTACTTCATAACTTAATACTTCAGAAAATCATGCTTTATACATGCATGACAGAATGACCAGATAAAAAATCTGTACCTAAGAAAATGGAAGATGTAATTTGTATTGCAAACTGAAACTAAAGAAGCAAATAGCTACCACCTAAAGTCCGCACACATTAGACGTTAGAAGTAGCAGTAAATCCAAAGACCAACAACACAAATGCATAACCTACTGCTAACAAAACCAAAAACCGGAATTTTTACAATAAATCCGTCAGGCATACACCATTAACACAATACAGAACAACGAATCCACATGCACAACCAAATCCACGGGATTTCACAAAATCCAAACAACACACTACCACCACTTCATCACGTCCACCCATCCCAAGATAAGGGAAACAAACACGATTGCCCGCAGACTTTCTATCATCACGTCCACCCATCCCCAAAAAAGTTGCCAGCATACCTTCTGCTTGACAATAGGGCTTCTTTGGTCGATCCTCTTGAACACGTAATCCCCAACTTCCTTGACGACCCCAGCATCCGAGCTCCTGAGAAGCTCACAGATCTCCTCCAGCTTATAAACCGGCGCGACCTTGTCCTCATCCGACGTGACCCCGTCGATCGTCCGGGTCCTCCAGTATGCCTCCATCGCTCTCCGGCTCGAATCCATCCCTTCGGGCAGGGAAAAAAGGGAAACGAAAATCCAGCAACCGACTCCCACAAAATCGAAAACAAAGCGAGTAAAGGCCGAATTATTCGGCAGGATTGGGCGATCTCGATCGAGCGAGGGTTGGATTTTGGGGCGGAAATGGAGAGGGGAATCGAGGGTTCGGTGTGACGCGAATTCGCGTGGATTCGTGGAATGGCTTCGAGATCGGAACGACAGGGCGAGGAAGACGAAGGGAACAGTACAGACCGCAGAGGTGTACGTGGGTTTATTGCTTACAGGTATCTACATTTATGCATAATTAATGTTCTCTCTGACTCTTTCGGATTATGATTTTTTAAGGTACATTTGTTTTAGGTTTTATTTGTTTAAATATATTTTTATTTTTTATTATCTATTTTAAATCGTTATGTATTTTACTATATATATAGTAATATTTATTAAATAATTTTAATATTTTATATAAAAATATTATATAAAAACTTATATCATAAATTATATAATTACTTTAAAAACATGAACCTTACATCACCTCTTCTCACCTCTTTAACAAATACAACATTAGATGTGAGATTAAGGTTGTGTTTCTTAATGAGATGTGGTTGGTTTTACGAGATTTTTGATTTTTACATGATTTTTGATAATGAATAATGACTAAAATACATTGGTGATTTTTGATTCAATCATTTCCAAATTTATCTTCATCTACGTCAACTAATTACTTCTATTGTTTACTGGGAAAATTAATGACAAATTTTGGTTAGGAAGATTTCAAAACAATTGGGGGAGAGCCAAGGAATTTAGGAGAACCGACAATCAAGTAAAATATTAATTTCAATATTATTTTTAATAACATTTTAAAAAAAATATCGAAAAATTATCGCCTAGAAGAGAGTTGGGAAACCAACAGCCGAAGATGTGTATAAACTAACAGGCTGGTAGTCGCATACTTACTAGGAATCCAGGTCAAAGTTGAGTATGGAGAGTCGTAAAGTTATAGTCATTACTCCACGATGAACCATAAAGTTAAGCCATATAGCTATTCCTTTATTTTTTAAATATTTCCAATAATGTTAAAATGTTACATACCTCATCTTAATGAATTAAATCACATATTTGAAAATCTTAAATACCTTATTTTACTTAAGTTTATGACTTAACATTTAATCAACATCCTTCTTAATCAATATTAATTAATTGAAAATCAAAAATCACCCACATTAACTGTCGATAGTTCTGTAAATTTCATCCTTATATGTACGGAAGTTTCGTAAATCAATATTTTATATGTACAAAAAAAAACACATCAAGTTAAAGCTTAGACTGACGGTAATTCTATTTTTCATAAAAAAAGATTTGTAGAACTTTCGTTTGTAAAAGTTACGAGATATTGACTTATATAGGTTGATATATTATAAAAAATATTGAAAAGATAATTATTGACATGTGAAGTTGTGTATTGCATTTTTAAATAAATTAACTCTTTTATTTGAATATTTTCTAAATTTTTATGTGTATGGTTTAATATTTTTTAAAATTTTATTGTGATAACTATATGACATCGCTATATCGTTATAGTTGTAACTTTATGACAAGTCATATAGTTATTGTCGTTTAACATTTTTTTGAATCATTTAACATTTATTTTAATCTTTAAAAATTAAAAAAATAAATTACTACCTTGGGAATTCCCTCTCGATAGAATATTCGCTAATTCAAAAAAATGTTATTTTTGTTTTTTTATTAAATGACAACATTAATAACATGCATATTATAAAAATATTATTATGACAAAAAAATTATAAATTGTTTTTGTAAAAATTATGAGATATTGACTTATAAATGTTAATATATTATAAAAAATATTGAAAAGATAATTATTGATATGTAAAGTTTTGTATTGCAATTTTAAATAAATTAACTCTTTTATTCGAATATTTTTTGAATTTTTATGTGTACGATTTAATATTTTTTTAATTTTACTGTAATAACTATACGACATTACTGTATCGCTATGGTCGTAACTTTATGGCGAACCGTATAGTTATTGTCGTTTAACGTTTATTTAACATTTTTTTGAATCATTTAACATTTATTTCAATCCTTAAAAATTTAAAAAATAAATTACCACCTTATGAATTCTCTCTCGATAGAATATTCGTTAATTCAAAACAATGTTATTTTTGTTTTTTTATTAAATGACAATATTAATAAATGCATATTATAAAAATATTATTATGACAAAAAAATTATAAATTTTTTTTATAACTGAAAATAATTATTTTTGAAAAAATTATTAATAATTTTGGTGTGAGGGTATTTTCAGGGTGAGCAGTGGTAAAACTAGGATTAGGGCAGTGCAAATTGTGAAACATGTTTATTAGGAAAAATGGTGAGGGTATTATTAGAATTTTACATTTAATTACTATAGTAAAAGAAACTGTTACAATTATTATACATTTATCTTGTTTTATTTTAATTACTATGCATAATCAATTACGTAGAAATCTCACCCAATCTCATTAACAAACATGACCTAAATGAGATAAAATATACTTTTTTAGAAAATACACAATTTACGATGATAATAATTTTTATTGTAAAATATTAAATTTTTTTGATAAATGTATTGTATACTACAATAGTGTATAGTAATTACCATCCATTTATAGTAATTACTGCTCAAATCCTTAATTGGCTCATATCATTTACTTTTGCATGTGTTAAAAGAGGGTTTCTACTTTTAAAAATGATAAAAATTTTAATGTTTAATTTTTTATCATTTTACGTTACTTTTTACCATTTTCAAAAGAACAAACTTCTTATTAAAAATCTTTGTCTTATGAATAAATTGGAATTTTATTCTTCATCGAATTTCTAACAACATACATACAAATTTCTCTTTTACAATTTTTCTAGGTTAATTTTAATTGAATTAAACCCTAAATCCTAATTTTTCGCATGTGAAACATATCTCTCTTAATAGAAAAGATTCTTTACCGTTAAACCATATACATAAATTTCTTAAACTGAAAAAATTGCTTTCGGTGAAATTGAACCACAAGATTGTCAAGTTAATAAACCATTCTGATGGAATTTAAGAGGTGGATTATGAGAAATTCTAATTCAAAATTGTCAATTAATAGAAAAAATTATCATTTTGTAAATTCAGATTTTTACTTACATCATTTCATGTAATATATATATATATATACACATAAACTTACTTTAATATCACAAAAAATTTCAAATCAATGTAAAGGCTCATGATTATATTTATTCAAACCACATGAACTCTACCTCATTTCAGACATTATCTTAATTCTAAAGTGCTTCTTTAGATAAATGTAAATAAATCTACTGTGTACATTTCTTGTAATAACCATTTATTTTAAAATTAAAATTTGGAGATATATATGAATGCGTACAGGCTAGTATAGGTGCGGTTGTGCCTTGCACGTGCTAGTAAATTTAAGAAGGGAGAGAGAGGTGAGGACTAATCCACCCTCTCTTGCCCTTGGAGGACAGCCGACCTCGAGTTTTGACAGACGAGGAGATCCTTGAAGCTAATAGTGTGACTGGAACGGCAAGGGGGGATCTTGGAGCTGAGACTACGGAAGGTAAAGAAGACTGAACCTTACCTTATTCTTCTTCAAAGAAATCTAGGAGTTAGTCCAAATCTTGGAAAGAAATCAAGTTCCTCTGTCTTCTACAATGGTTCATGTTCAGAAAATTTCAGATTTTAAGTTCAAGGATCTAAGATGTTTTTTTTCAAATCTAAGTTCAATGATCTGTGATGTTAAGTTCAAGTAAGAAAGGAAAAAGACTTTTATGGGGAAGGTAAGGGAGAAACAATTCCTTCCCCCTTCCCATGCCTCGTGTTTACACGAGGGAGATCCCGCGTTGGCAGATCTCGCGAGAGATCAACCAGTGATGAGTGGGAGAAGAAAAGAAACTCCCGCGTGCGCGAGAGCTGGAAGCTTGTGCGCACGGAGAGCTTCAGTCGCAGGAATCTCTGTGGAGGAAAGAAAGAAGCAAAGCCCGCATAAGCAGGGATGTCTCCTGCGCCGCGTGGGTAGTTTCTTGCATGGTGTGGGAGGAGGAGGTGTGTGTGGTATCGCCCTAGCTTAGATTTTTATTACTTATGCAGATACAAGTCATTTTACTGTTTACAGAAGAAATGTTATTACATGAATTTCTAGTGCTTATTATGTTTTAAGATTCCAGGCAATGTATACATTGTGTCTTGTATCTTGGACAGGTCCTTCAGCATGATAAGTGCACCTCAAGCCACCATTGAAGAATCTAATTTTGTGCACTTTCTAGCAGGGATATATGGATTTCTTTTTGGGTGTTGATGTTTACATGAAAAATCATGGCCGTTAATTATTTTTGGGGTTATATATCAAAGTGTTTGTGTTACTATGGATGTGTGAAGGGTTAAGTTAGTATTTTTTTGGACTTCAAGTAATGTTGTATATACAACTATGGTACGACAATCAAGTTTGGTGTCCAGTGTAAATGTTTAAATATAGTGCTAAATTTACCTATGTTGGAAGTGTACATGTTGTTTTCATAGTTGGGTAAAAATGTTGTTTTTTTTAAAGCATGTTTAAATCTTATGAATTATAATATATTCCTAGAGTATAATTGAGATGTTACATTTTTGATATCAGAACCAGGTTTAGTTTAGAAAGTTTTAAATGAGCATGCAAAAGTAATGATTTAAGTTAAAGTTTAAGATCATTGCTTATGATGAAATGTTTTATAGGTATGGAAAAAGAACTAAGTGGATCCTCTAGCATAGGACAGAACCCAGTCCCACAGCAGCAAGGGGGACTAAATGCGTTAGAAGGATTTGTTGAAGTCGTGGTGCAAGGGCTGAGATAGGGGGTCATGGGTCCTAGGGGTCCAACAGGTCTTCTGGCGTACCAGTGGATAAATGACGTGAAAAAGATTTTTCGTGAGATGGAATATATCGATAGAGAAAAAGTAAAACTTGCTGAACACATGCTACATGGGTCAGTAGGTGAATGGTGGGACACAAAGCAACAATTAAAGGAGCTCATGGTAGGACAAGTTACATGGTAAGTGTTTAAGAACACCTTCTATGACAAATACTTTTTACATAGTGTACGCACCATAAAGGAAATAGAGTTCCAGAAATTAGAGCAAGGAGGTTGGACAATAGTTGAGTATGAATTGCAATTTACAAAGATGCTTGTTTTTGCTACTCATGTAGTAGCGGAAGAATATAATAGGATAACCAGATTTTGTGAAGGGCTATGACCGTGCATACACCATAGTGTTGACATGGCTCGCCTTGCTACATATGGAGAGGTAGTGGATATAATTTGCGTGCCATTGACGAAGAGGAATGAGTTGAACAAAGGTTCTACCAACCACAGACATAGGTGCTAGCTTAGTCAACTTGGTTTAGCCCCACCAAATCAACAAGTTCAAGTAGTTAGCAAGGAAAGAGAAACTTAAGGGATTCTACTCAAAAAATAGGAAAAAGGGGCAAGCTAGAGCAATGCCCAAAGTGTGGGAAGCATCATTTTGGACGTTATCGGTTAGGTGAAGGCACATGTAATGGATGTGGCCAGCCAAGTCACATTCAAATGAATTTCCCACAAAGAAGAACACCTCAGTCCTACTAGTCCCAAGCAAGGTCAAGTGCTCTCGCATCCCAAATGCAGACTCAAGGGGTGTATCAACACCCAAGTTCTTTCGGGTCATATGTTCCACCACCAAGACAAGAGCCATCCCTATATATGGGGTAGGAGGAACCCTGAGTATAGTATCAAGCACCAGATTGGAAAGGGAAATTTGTGGCAATAGCTGCATCAAGAAGAATTTATGCTTTCACTAAGCAAGATGCGGAAAAGGGTGAAGTTGTAATAGGTATGATTCATTTTTATTTTACACCAACCCACACACTCATTGATCTTGGAGTGACTCACTCCTTTATTTCGAATAAGTTTGCATGTCTAGTTAGGGTCTCATGAGCCTAGTTAACATATACTTTGATAGTGGGAACTTTGGTGTGGGAGCTTATGAGCAATCGAGTATGTGTTTCATGCTCAGTGACTATGAGTAGCCAGATATTGGAGGCAAATCTATTCTTATTGGAAACGAAAAATTTTGATGTAATGCTGGGGATGGATTGGTTAGGTTTGCATCATGCATATATGGATTACCGCTAAAGATGAGTTTATTTTCGAATACTAGGGCACCTGGAAGTCAGCTTTGGGGATCCAAGTAAGGCCTTTTGCATTATCCTCACCACTTTGAAAGCAAATAAAATCTTAAAGAAAAACCCATGGGAATATTTGATAGTAGTGGAAGACACTAGTGTGGTAGTAACCTTGTTTGGAACTTATTCCCATAGTGCGGGAGTTTAGTGATGTTTTTCCCATAGAATTACTTAGGATACCCATAGATAGGGAGATGAAATTCTCCATTGAGTTAATGCTAGGGGTAGGGCTAGGGCTGGTCTCATGACCCCTATTTAGAACATTACTTGTGATTAAATTTTTGTAATAATGTGTTCGAAATATTTTAATTTCACCGTAAGTGCACAAGTTCAAATGTAATTAGTATGTAAGTATGAATTTATCCATAGAGATTGATTTTGATTGGTACTTAGCTAAATTGTTGTATTCAATTAATGGAACAAGTAATTAAATTTCTTTTAAGCAATGTCACAGTTGTTCTGTTCCAAATAATCGCTAGGATATTCTTTAAACATTTGTTATATTTGTACCTTTTAGAGAATTTTCTTTAACTTTAATTTCTTTGACACTTAGAATATTTGGATTTAAAAAGATGTTCTTTTAATAAATGATTCAAATTTTACACTAAAAGATTCTATCAAGTGAGTTTTAATTCCAAATACTTAATTCTTCTTAAGTATTAAACATTTTATACTTCAGTTCACATGCATTTAAATATATTACATTGAAAATGTACTAAATCTGTGAGTTAGCTTGTGGGTAAACATCTCTACCTACAGACTATCTTGTGGTACATGCGATGATAGTGAGTTTTAGATGTTTAAATAGTATGATTTGAATTTGCTAAAACTTCTAAGAGTTATTCGCTTATATTTTTGTTCTTTTTAATTATCTTAAATTACGATAAATAACACAACATAAAACAAAACACATTACGAAAAATTTGTAGAAATAAAATACAACATTCAACGTTACATCAAACATAATATCATTCTCTTAATATCATAATAGATTTGATAAAGTAGGTGATTGTAATAATGAGTAAAAATATAAAGGAAAAGAAAAAGAGAAAAGGAAAGAACACCTAATGTTCTATTGTAATTTTCTTCCTTTGAAACTTGCTCATGATGAGAACTCTCTTTGTCTTTACTTCTAGTCTACCAGATTGTACCAGATTGTCAATCTGGCAAGCTTTTCTTTCAACTTTGAAATGAGATTTTAGACATCACTTTGCAATTACATCAAGGAACAGAGGAGGAAGCGGTTGGTGCCAAGAGTGTCTCCTTCAAGGATACGCTCAAGTAGAGAAAAGAATAGTAAACACACTAAATAATTGGTTGGAGAAGAGGTGGTCGTCAATTTCCTCTCGGAAGAAGTGATAGAAGATGGAGGAGATGGAAAATGTCCTGTGTATGATACTCGAAGGAAGAAGGAAGGGGAGGTTGGTTTCATGGCTACAAGATTATTTTATAGGTTAAGGGAATGATAGTTCACTAGCTAGCAGTTAGTAAGGACGTGTTGCACATTTAAATGTGTAAGATTGTTCCATGTAAGCCTACTTTTTTGCCTTGTCCGTTCACATTCTTTATGATCGAGTATCAACTAACTTAAATATCTCAGTTCTACTCTTAAACAAATTTCTCTACAATTATTCATCGAATTTCCCTACAAATGCTCATTAAAGAACACCTTTCGTGAAGTACATCATATTATAAGAGAAATAAGTCATATTTAATCCTTCATTATGATTGTAATTGCTATTATATCAATAAAATTCATTGCATGGAATAAGCAGGACATAGGCTCATGGGTTACCTAGTTAACTCGCAAAGTAAGTTCATGGTTTATACCCTTAACTTGCGGACTCTGCAACTTAAAGATATATCGTGATTTTTCTGTGAATTAATCTATTTACTAGCAACTTAAACATTCGATTATCAATCAATCATTCTCTTTTTAATCACCATAAATATAATTTACGACTTAAAACTTAATTCATGCATCATTAAAATGAATAAACGTGTATAATGCTCAAAAGCGTAGTTAACCTTGTAATCATCATTACTCAATGCAAAATGCAACTAAAATTCATTAAAACATAGGAATTAATATCTATAAAATGCATACTTTTGAGTCTGAACAAGTCCCTTATATTTAAGTTTTGCTAGTTTCTTAGTAAAATACTAAAGCAAGACTATAAAAACTATGAAAGTAATAAAGACTATTAAATAAAATTAACTAAAACTATACTAAGCCACTTTCGTAGGGAATATGACTATACTTAACAGGTACAGTAAGCCTTTCCTAGGTTACCTTAGTAGCAGAGTTGTGTTTTCGGATGATTTTTAGTGGATATACCCACAAAGTTCAAAGAAAAAGAAATAAATAGATAGAGAGGGAGAAAAGAAATAGAATCAACCAAATGATCATTTGAATCACCTATTGCTATAAAAATTTCAGGGGAATAAGGTGGCTCAGTCTTACAACTCTCTCTCTCCTTGCCCTTAAACTAAATAGACTCTTTTTTAAAATGTAAACAAGGAGTCACCTATTCATGAGAACCATCTATCTTGTGCAAGTAAGAGGAATTCATACCTTCACCACTCTCAATTAGGAATTAAATCATTTAAAATAGGCACACATCTCACCAACAAAATATGGTAATTCAAGATATTTCCTTTCTTTCTAAGATATTGGAAAATGTTTTGGTCGGTAGACAAGGGATAAAATAATTAATATACCATCACTCAAAATGTTAATTTGTTGAGATGATACATTTCACTTCATCCTTACATCCCAAGTGACTTCAAATATTTCCTTTTTTCTACCCAAATTGACATTGATTTCTTGATTTTCTTCTTGATTTTTCTTTTCTTTTTTTTTCTTTTCACAACTTTTTTTTTTTTGATTGATTTTCATTTTCTCTTTTTTTTTTCTTTTTTTTTGGTAGATCGCTTATAGAACATTAAAGCTATCCAAAGTTCTTTTCCAATAATAAAACATGAATACACATAATAGTGACATAACTAGCATAATTTTGAAAACTAATGAGTGACCCTTAATTGATTAGTTTTAACTGATTACTTAGAATTGGCTTTGGAAATTCTCCTCTCAATATATTAAGGTTTTCTTATTAATTCTAATAACAACACTTGAAACTTACATTTTCCAAGTTTGTTCTCAAATAAAAATATAAAAGATATTCAAGATGCGAAAATCAAAAATATCACTTGGGAAAGAAATTTTTTAAATTTTGAAAATTTTTAACATACTTTTTAACTTACAATACTTAAACTACTTAAACATACACGTACATAAACCTCGTCCCCCATCATATTTAAACTTTGCATTGTCCTCAATGTAAATAGAAAAGTTTACTATAGACTGGAAAATTCATGACATAGAATGAATATAATAAACACACCCTTAATTTCAATCATGAAAATGTGATGCATGTTGAATAATGCATTGAATGTAACAAGATAAATCATTTGAAATGTACAAGTAATGTTGAAGAAATTGAATACAATTGTTATGCATCAATAAAGAATGATGATAAGGATGTGATAAATTTTTTTCTTTACTCACAGAAATAGTATAATCGAAATAAAAATAGTGCCTATATATATATGCTTATGCTTGTGGAGTTCTAATGGCTTACAAGAAAGGCAGGTGGTTTATAAACAGACACCACTAAACTGCAGCCTTATTGGTTTAAGTTGTGTGGTGTTGTTCATTCCCTTCATGAGCTATGCGCTTATCAGGTAAATGAGGATTTTGAATAGATTGACTTGGAAGAGTACCTTTGTTTCTTAGATTAAGTAAATTAGATATTTGGTTCAGTTATGTCTTGATTCTTTTAATAGTTTGATCATGAGCAGTAATTTGAGAATTGGACTTTAATGTTATTTCTACTCTTTGAATTAAGTGTGCTAATTATTTTTCAACATTTTGATCATGAACTGGTTGAGTTTGATTTAAATTTAAAGAACTATTGTTTATTGCATTTTGTTCAATAAAAGGCTATCCTACAGATTGAGGTGATTGTTGTTGTTATGCGTGGTAACCAAAGAAGCACAGCGGAATCAAACGGAAGAGTGAGCGATGAGAAAGGGAAGAGGAGAGGATCGCTAAACAAGACACACAAAGAAAGTGCACGCCGGATTTTACGTGGTTCACCCTAACTTAGGGCTAGTCCACGGATGGAGAGGGAGAGGGTTTTCTTCTTTTGGAGGCTAGGGTTACAACTCACAACTCATACCCTTTGGAAAACCCTAGCCAAGCTTATATAGTGCTTGGGTTTTCCAAAGGACCAAAAT